>JBBPPV010000081.1:0-13232 GCA_038092115.1 Leccinum brunneo-olivaceum
CCAATGACATGTCATTTTAATATGGTTATATCTCAGTGCCATGGCAACCAAATCACATGACCAAGGGCTCAGATTCAGGGCAAGGGTTAGGGCTAATGCCTTTTGAGTCTCTTGCAAATATCAACTCTTTGCAAAATAGCCAAACATTGGGACACTTTTTTGAGCCACTGTAGCAGAGTTTATACTTGAGGTGAAGAATATGCAGTCATAAGATTGGGAGGTTGAGAGTATGAAGAACCAATATAATTTTCAGGCTTATCTCTACCTAGTATAGAAAGTCTCTTTATTTATACATAAAGAAGAATCAGGAGTTCAACTTTATTATGATGAAAAGTCATCATAGCATGATGTCAATTCACCACTGTATGATATCATGATTGGAGCAGAATGTTCTTTATCAATCTTTATGATATCATAGGCATAGCAAGATATCATAGAATATTTGCTCTGATCCTTTATGATATCTTTTTTATCTGACATCATAATGTTGAGAATATTGATATTGATGACATACAATAATCAACCCCTATTGTATCATATCAATATTCTAGACCTATGTATCATGTGATTTGGCACATGATCTGTGACACTATTCATGTTGGTCATAATTCACTTTATCAGACCATATGATTTATTCTTAGATTTATCATATGATAATCTTTTATCTTTATCTTATTGGATGATTAGATCATACCACTTTCTTTCTATCATACAACAATCTTTCTTCTTTGTTTCATTGGTTAGAACATATAGAACATCATACATAGATCCAAATATCTTGTATGGTATTTAAAGGGCCTCTTCATGCCCTATCAATCTAATGATTCAGAACATTCTCTGACTTATTCTTTTGATTCAAGATCTTCAATCATCTCTATCCTCCAGGTAAGTATTTCTACCTGAGATTATTATTCCTCTGTCCCTTCGCAGTTTCGAGAGGCACTACCATAGCCTATTACCACTTCAAAACATAAGTGTTTGTATATTGGCCATAAGTGATGTCCTATATAACCATAATACCTTTATTTGTTATGCTTGGATGAATAGCCTAATGGATATCATGTCAAGCTTTGCGAGTCATGTGGTCATTGGTTCAAATCTCCATGCCACCACTTTATTTAGTGATAGCAAAATACTCCCACCAGACATGACCATTAGTGGTTGTAGTAATCACTATCACAAAGCATAGTGTAGATGTTGAATATGTCATCTTTAGCTATCATAAACAAACTATAAATCTGCTTAATCATAAAAAGGGCATTTTGCTCTTTCTTCCTCTGATTTAAATACTACTATTGTAAAATCTATAAGCAATATTTTTGCTAATGTCAATGGTGTATTTTGATATAAAATGTATCTTGTACCTTCTGCAATATATCTTTAATAAGGAACTGTTTCCATCTACTTCCAGTGAAACAAAAGAATGGTATACAAAGTAGTTATGCCAGGAAGACTTCAATGAAGTACATACATTTCAAACATACTGTACATATTCAAGAGTAAAAAAAAACTGGAGTTGGGAGTGCATATAAACTAACAGAGGATTGAATTCTTCTACAGTAAAGCTTTTTTTTCCCCTTTACATCTCTAAATACTCTCAGTTTATTGTTTTGCAAATTAATAACATATACACATACATACAGTGTAGAAGAGATTTCAGGCTGGTTGAATCTTGTTAGATAGCTAAATTATATTAAATCAAGGTTCTAAAGATTCAAAAAAAAAACATACCAAGCTTGTGCTTGAGAACAAATGCAAGATAGTCATCTTGTTTGTAGGATGTATATGGAAGAGGAAATTCTTCCAAGAGGATATTATCCAAGCCATCCAGCTTGACAAAGGCATCATGCAAAGCAGCATCCAGAGTGTTCTTGGTAGTCAGATACAGAGTTGCAGCATATTCCAGAAGTAAAAGTAAGGCTATACATGGCTAGCTGAGTAAAAGCTGTATTCAACATAAATGTCTTACCAATGAACACATGGTGTGTGGAATAATGCTTTTTGGTGACTTTCTAGTTATCATTTATTTTCCATAAGTGTTTGAATCAATAAAGAGATTGATAAAATATATACCTTTGCTAGCAAAGAATTGACTAAGGAGGTGATATGCTTCTGTTGAACCAAGCAATCACCAGTGTAATAGATTTAACCATCAGAAAGTAATACTTACAAACTGAAAAATAAAACAAAATAGCATCAAGAAAATAACTTTGCAATAATTCAAAATTTATAACTCACATGCTAAAATGAATGTGATAAGTAATTATATTACTTGAGTTATAGATTACTTACCTCCTAAAATAGAAATGAAAGTACATCATTATAAATTGGACTTAGAGCATACTCAAAACATTACTTACAGCCTTTAAAATGTAATGTAAAATCCATAAGTATGGAAAATAACAGAAAGAAAAAGATTACTTACAAGCTGAAAATAACAGCACATTCTGATAACTTTTAACACTGCAGTATCAAAGTCTGCTCACCTTCTAATAAAATGGTATTGTTGCAAAACCAATCAAATGCAAGAAGGCAATTTTGCTTACCATCTAAAGAAGAGAAAATATTAGTGAGTTCATAAGCTTTGGAATGGTGAAAATCAAAAATTCTACTTACAAACTAGAGAAAAAAATCAAGTGGTAAGTGTAGATTGACAATTGTTGAAATAGAACTCACTCGCTAAAAATTGATATAAAAATACATTAGTTATAAAACAATTGAAATAATTGATTATTTCTTACTTGCTGTAGAATGAAAGTGACAGCATTGGAAATCACATGTTAAAACACCAAAGAGTGTATGTTACTCACTGCCTGAAAAATAGTAAAAAAAATTGCAATGGTAAATAAGCACATAAAATTACTTACTTCCTGTAGAATATATATGATTTATTAATAATGGGTTCTAAAATAATAATCCAACAGCCATGTTACTCACAAGCTGTAGTAGAATGTCAATGGATTATAACTTGATACAAAATATCATTGTCTGAAATTACTTACAGACTAAAAATGTGCAGAAATTAAGTATGTTACATGTTAATCATTATATAAAGATCACACTCACAGTCTAACAAGATAGATGAGATAAAATTGATATCTTTTGAAACAACAATATGTAATATCACTTACCCACTTTAAAAATATATGAGTTTACAGATAGTAGTACTCTTGAAATACCACTTACATGCTAAAGGATAAATATAATAGCCATGACTCTTGACAATGGAAGTTGGAGATGCCAAATCACTTACTGACTGTAAAATAATATATATCAGTATCAAAACCATTAAAAAACCATATTATGACTTACAAACTAAAAAAAAAATACAACCAATGAAACTTGAAGTCATAGTAATTCACCAGATATTGCTTACTTTCTATTAAAAGAAAAATATCATTCAGTCATTGATCTAGAAGTAATAGCATCATGAAAAATTAGTTACCCCCTATAATATACAAACATGACAATGAGTATTGGTGTAAAAATATACAGCAGTACTCACTTTCTGCAGAATGAGAATAATACAAATTCCTAAGTTATAGATTGGTAGCATTACATGACATCACTGACAATCTAAAAAAAATTAGAATTCACAAATTACAAACATGTAAAATGACTTGCTGTCTAAACAAAAGAATCAATAAAATCCATGAGTCAAATAGTGATAAAATTGTCACTTACATGCTAAAAAAAAAGAAGTTAGAAGCTTTAAAGGTATACAAGGTGTACATCTGGCTTACAAACTAAATTTCAAAAAGAAAATACATTGAACATGATTAATAGCAATATAGGAATAGAGGCACTCACAGACTAACAAAACAAATTTAAATTTTCAATTTCAAGATAAACAATATCACCTTAATCTACTTACCTTCTGCAAATTCCAAATAAAATAAAATCAACCATTTTTCATATAATGAAATCATAAAGTATTGCTCACATTCTACATGTGACACAAACTTGTGAGTCTCAATGATAGTAATCATATACCATTACTCACCAGCTAGAAAATAAAATAATGATGAATGTGAAATTCATATAACAATAAGATCACTTACTCGCTATGAAAAATAGTATAGAAAAGTACAATAAGTCTGATAAATGACAAAGTATAGAAAACATTACTCACCTGCTGTGGAAAATCAACATGTGTGTTTTTACAATATGTAAGACACCACTTACTCGCTGCAAAGCAAAAATATATATACAATGCTCAAGCTTTGAAACAATTTATGATACTTACAAGCTAAAGAAGAAAAAGAGTTGAATTTCAAAAGCCTTATTATAATAATAAGTTGCAAGATCACATACCTTCTGGAAAAATAGGATTTAGAAGTCATGCAACACTAGAAAATGTATGACACCACTTACTTCCTATTGAACATAAATGAACATAAATTCTATGAGTATTGGAACCATTGAAATATAGTGTATCACTGACAAGCTGAAAAAGAATTATTGGCTCTATTAGTTTCAAAATAATGTTAATGTTAAATGTTACTCACTTGCTGTAAAACCATTAGACAAAAAATGAAGCCTGTGAGTTGCAGCTATTATTTATTACTCACTCCCTAATAGTCATTATTTTAATCATATATTCATGAATTTTGATCATAAGAAATTGCTTACTTCCTAAAAAGAATACATGATATGCATGTATGAGCTAAAATTAAACAGATTATTATAATGAAAAACTCACAAACTAGTGAAGATAGAAGTGGGTGTATGAACATTGAAAGACATTACTGGATAACATCACTTACAAACTAAAGAGAAGGATTATAAAAAATAAGTCAAATAGATAACTCCAATTCAAAATACTCACTTCCTATAACATAAAAATGAAACAGAGTTCACAGTCTTAGAATAATACAAATGATTGAAGACCATGACCCACTTGCTAGAGGATTAGAGACATACATATACATATAAGAATTCAAAAACAAGAGTCATAAAACATTACTCACATACTGAAGAGCAGAGATGGAATGACTTGCATGAAACCTCAAATGAGTAGCATGTGCTACATGACTTACAGACTGATCAATTATAGCATAAAATCCATGAGTTTAAATAACAATAATAAGACTTTCACTTACAAGCTGAAAATGACATGTGATGTAAATTGTATGAGTGGTACAATAAAAATCATAGAGCATCACATTACTCACAAGCTGAAAAATGAAATTAATAATAAGCAATAAAGTTATGAAATGATAGAGATGACTAGTTATTACTTACTTCCTGAGGAAAGATGAAAAGAAACAATCAGTCATACAATAATATTTACATAATAGAGAATCACTCACTTGCTGAAGAACATGAATAGTGCCTTAATGTCTTGAAATCACAAAAATTATAGAATACCACTTACACACTGCAAACAGTAATTTACTTCATGAAGATGCATTATAAAACACCTACCAGCTACATATGTATACCCATGATATTGAGTTGAGGCAACAATAGTTGAATTCATTGTTCTACTTACCTCCTATTAAATAGCAGTGTCAATAGAATTACTATAAATATGTAAGATCACTCACCACCTATTGGCAAGAATGATCCACAATCCTATCAATAATGAAAGCATAGGAAACATATAATATAACTTGCATCCTAACATAAAGAAATAGCATATGTTGGGATCCATGAGTGTTAGAATTGCCATCAGACAATGCACCTTACTTCCTAAATGATGAGCAAAGCCAAAATCACTATTTCAGACTTCATGAGATATAATTAACTTACAGACTAGATTTTCAATACATATTAGACTGCTTTGCATTATACAATCAAAAGCCTACCTGCCACTGACATATTCTATTAGCATTTCATAATCATTCCCATGAACCATTCCACATACCCACAAGTGTGGAAAGTAACTTGTGCATGTCCTGATCATAGCTAATGCATCATCATCAAGTCTTGTCCTAAAACCTGTCAAAATTTTCTGCACCACCCGACTGAAGACCTACTTCTGGATCGCCATCTTCAAACTTGTCTCCATATTTTTCCTTTGGACACTGAGCAACATCATTGTCACTGCCTCAGGATTCAAGGCATTCGCTGTTTCCACGATCAGTACATTACAGGATTCACCAACCTTGTGCATCCCTAGTTTAAGATATCACAAACTCATCATACCAAACAGGAAATAAGGATAAATCTTACTCTCTAGTCGAACATATCTTGGGGTACCGCGCTTGATCACATCAAGGTACTGCTCTTGAAAGATTCTCTCCTGCTCCTCATTCATGTCCCTGTCCCCAGAACTGGAAATCAGCTTCATCTTGACGTCGCGTTTGAACTGGTCATATTTGGTGAACACTGCGATAACAGGAACTTTGCATATATTGAGCTCAACTCGTGTCAGATTATACAGGACAAACCATTCTTGTCTGGACAAATAACGTCAAAAAACTTCATGTCGAGTGAAGGTCGATTATTTTCCATCGGGATGCAGTACCTAGAAAGAGATGATAGTTCACGTATCCTGAGAGATGACTAAACTTACCAGATGGCATGCAACCTATCCTGAAGTCGGCGCGCTGTCACCTTCCTCTTCACAAAACTTTTCACAGTTTGTAGCTCGCCTGCATGGCCAGACTCGAATCCACACGAATCATGAAAAATGTAACCATCATGACTGGTGAACACAAGCTCGTCCTCGATGTCGTGATCGCCGCGCTGATCGAGGGATAATAACCTGATTGTAGTCATAAGCATAAATGCTTTGCTTACTTCGGTGGTGGGATCAAGATGGATCTAGCAGAGTGATAAGGCAACTCGAACACGGCCCAGCAGAAAATGACAATCAAAAAGCCAACCTCTTCACGTTGCCGACCATTCACTCTGTATATCTTTGGACTCTCCGTCGTTTCGCAGACTCGTTGTAAGATGGACGTCTTTCCTGCATTTGCACGACCAACGATGAGGACCCGAAACTTGAAGCTTGGGACACGAAAATTCAGCGGCTCCCGGTTCATGGTTGCCGTTGACGAAATGTCGAAGGGCTGAGAAATGTGGGAACGGGGGATGTCCTTCACCTTCGTTTCGTTCTCCGATGCGGATTGATCCTCAAAGAGATCGCCGACGGCGATAAGGTGACGGCGTACTAGCTGAGCCAGCGAAGTTCTTCCTGTGTGCTAGGCTGTGGGCCCACCGGCAATCAATCAAATGATTGGTACCAGGACGCGAGAGGTGAGTTGAACAACAGCCATGAGTGTATGAAGTTTTGAAGGCAGTGAATCTGATACAGCAAACGGACTCGGTTCGGACACGGTGCACCTTGCGGTGATACACCTGCTAGTGGCATGCAGCGGGAAAGGGCATTCAAAATGGCACTTTCAATGCTAACATATTGTCTTGTCGCAATTTCAAGTTCGACCAGAGGCCCACGATGTCCATCCGACTCCGCAGGCACCTTCTCAGTCTCAGTTCTGCAGAGGACACCAGGATAAGTGACACACTGATGTGCAGCACATGTACATCGCTTTAGAATCCGAACGTACCAATTCTGAGTTACTCTGGACCAGAACCCATTCTCGTCTTGGCGGAGATTGCCTTTCAAAGTGGTTCGTCGTTCCATCACGTTCACCGGCTACGCCGCACAAAAAACGTGCCACTGACAGTTCTGTAGTCGTCTCACCAAGCCAGATCCTGTACTTCGCATTAAAACATATCAAGGATACCTGAACAATGATGCAACCTCTTCCTCTAGCCTCGCTTTCAGTAGCATCACAGATGACCCGCTCCACAAAACTGTGTGTAGTAATCCCTCTGGTCATAGGCGTGCCACGAGTCCTTACTCTCTTTATCTTCGCCTCGCGCTTATTCCCAATGTACGCATACGCAATTGCAAGGTTCTTTCCGTCAGGGACAACAACATCTCCATATTCAAGTAATTCGGTCATGGCAGCGGTGTTGATGATGCGACGTGGGTCACGACATTGAAGCGCATACCACAAGGCGCTGATTGCTCGTGACGTTGGCCTCATTTCGCGATCACCACGAGAATGGTGAGTACGTTTGCGCGACACAATTCTCAGATTGACGGCTATTCCAAGGTATGCATGTCAAGACCCAAGACAGACGCACGACACGATACTTGAAGACAATGCAGATTTGACCAGTGACCTGCCTTGGCACGGGGAGCCTGTTAGTACGATCACTGTACATGCATCTGGTCATTCGTCTTGATTTGAATTAGCTGTGCTGACCGCTCCGAATCCCGAATCCCCTGCGCTGCTCGTTTACCCGCGTTCATTAACTTGAAAACCTAGTTGATCTTTACAACGTGCTCGACTTGCTGTGAACATCTTGACCCCAACGAAAATAGCGTTCCTTGCGATGTTGGGCGCTTGCAAATTCTCGGTACCAACCGATCGACCCCAACACTCTCAGAGGGCATTTTTGACGCACGCAGATATTGACATGCTCAGTTTGCAAGGTAGACAAGTCGAGCGACCTGATTTGATAAGTCGATCTATGGAGCACGCGATAACCATGGTCACTTTTTCTCGGATGCTATCTAAATGTCGACATTGCGATTCAACATCACCCGGTTTGAATTCAAATAGTTGAATGCTGTGGTGCACGAGGTGGGAATCCTGTCCGCCTCAGGCTCACGTCGAGGCAGTGAAGCACGCATGGACAGCCATCACTGTTCCCAGACATTGAAGGAGAGTCAATTGAGTGCGTTGAGTAAGGGTTCCTTACTACAAAGATGAAATGACTATCGGACATCGACGTGCCTAGATCATCATTAGCCAGCATAGTATTGGAAGGAACGACATATCTCCTCCAAATATCCACTTCACAATCGGCCCGCAGCAACTACTTATCTTGTCCATCCACTCCAATTGCACATCAGCCCCAGCTCAACATATGCTAGGGCTTGTCAGCCTGCCAAGATACCCGCTGATCGATCAAGGAACCGGGACATGCCCAAAGTTTGCAATCGCCTACTGTTGCCAAACAGAGTAATTTCAAGGCATCGGAACGGTATCTTAATGGTATATCAAAATGTGTAAGCCACGGACAATAATATGATGATCGTAGTGGTGAAGGATAACCGAGTCAGACGGAAAAGGAATACTGTTTATGAACGAGGTGCTTACTGCCGCCGCCGCCCATATCACACTGGGTCTATGTTTCTGATATGAATACAACTTGCTGTAAACCAACCATCACATACCGAGATAAACCAATCGCACATTTTTCGCTGACGTTATTTCATACTGGGACTGCGGACAACGGCCGCGACCAGGGAAATCTCCGCAAGGGTACATGCTTCATATCAGGGGGCCGGAAAGGGGACGTAGGGGGGAATGGAATGGACGGGAAATTGTCGTCTCTCCTCAGTAGTACGTCCCAGAAAACCAAAATAAGAAGTGCAGTGCCTCTTGCCAAAGCGATCTCTTCGCAGGTTGTGTTGATACCCAAGAAGGGTTCCAGCGCAACGGAAGAACATGAGTGCGTAATGAGTTGTCCATGCACGCTAAGAAAAGGACAGTAATCAAGGGAGGTGTCACCTATTTTCGTTAGTGTCAAAGGCGGTGAATGAATTGGAACGAAATTGATCATGACCTGTGCTGCGGCCGAGTCCGCTTCCGCGTCAAGAATGGCATGTATTGTGACCTGACAATACAGCGACCGACGTCGACGTGCAGAGGGTGCCAGTAATGGTTGACTGAAATGGAACAGGAACAAAGTCAAGAATTGCCAATGGGTCCTACCCCAGCCCCGTCGGGAGTGGTGTATAGGAGATTATCGGAATCGTCCGTGCATGGTTATGATAAGAGATGGAGAGGACGAGTTGGAAAACGGAATTGGTGCAGTGATTGCTTACCATGTGTGTTGGAAGGCACGTAATTTGTATCTGGATGTCCTCGAATCAGGTATTGGGTGTCAAGGGAAGACGATACACAATGAAATTTTGGCACCATGGCTCAGTTGAACGAGAAAACATCGGTCTGATAGATCGACGCAAGTCCCGTTCTAGACAATGAAATTTACAGCCCTACTACGACGACTGTGATGGTAGGGCCAACCCTTTCTGGGTCAAGAATTTTAGTTCTCTCGGGTTGAAATACCACCGTGACCGTTCTCGTCCGTCGTTGACTTTGTCAGGACAGAGCCTCAAGGAAGCTGAAGATGAGCACGTGAGCACTATCCTCCCAAAACAAGAGCAAAGGAGGGTCAAGTACTTCCGATTCACGCATCTCCATTCACGATCCATGGGGCGGTAGTTTTGAACTAGAATGAAACTGCAGCCCAGTTACTGAATGTGAATATCACTCAAAACCCGAACCTAAGAGTTTGACTGACACGTGTCCTAGTAGCTCGGTCATATATCTCCCGGCCCTCGCCACGTAAACGTTTGGCTTGGGGGAAATAAAACGTGAGTTGAGTGCGCCGCAACCACCGCTGCCTTTTCCACGTTTAGATTGCACGTTCTGACGTTCTTTTTCTCCATGCGATCCGGCAGCGTTGGAATTCTGTAACCACGACCATCGATGATTCATTCAAGTTGTTCGCTCAAGACAAAAAGGCAGTTTTTCAGTTAACATCGGATAGTGAAACGTACTTGAGACAAGCTTCAATATCAATGTTCAGAGGCAGACTTGCCCTCTGAGCAATCGCTGACCTTGCAGCCGCTCATTGACAAGTCCATCCACCCTTCATAACCACCTGGGACTGCGTCACACATTGGGACTGTAACAAAGAGACTGAAAATGAGAGCTCATACCAGAAATGAGGTATGGGATCCTGCGTACGACAGTGGACTTGTCAAAGAAAAGCATACTAGCTGCGAACGCATTGCTGGTATTCCTCTCGCTCCTCTCGCGAAGCGTTTCTTCATCTATATTCTCTTCGTTCCTCCTGACTCCTTTGACCATATTGGCAGATCGTACTACGATGATAACAGGAGCTAACATGCAGAGGGAAGTGTGAAGCAAACCAGCTGGGACCAACTTTGAAGTTCACGCGCCAATGCAAGTAGCTTCTTGTCCCCTTCTTCCAACACTCGCCCATCGGCTCGGGGCGCCTCTGTAAAAAGCTTATGGACAGTAGGTGCGGGCAGGAGACACCCAGAAACGATGACTTGCCATGTCGATCTTTGGAGAGCTTATCCTTGGAAACAAACTCTTGGTTGATAATCCCTTCTCTGGGTGCATACTAGTCAGAGACTGTCAACTCAAAGTCAGGACCCTTCTTCCACCATACGTAAATAGTATGATACTGCCATCGCCATGCGACTTGTGCCAAATACGCGCCTGATCAAAAGGGACTTGCCAACCCTTTCCTGCGATGGACAATCAGCTAAAAAGACGGAAGAAGTGACCACTGACATGCCCAGCGCGGAATCTAAAAGGATGGGCAATACGAGGCAGCCGAATCGGAGTCCATAAATTACTTGCCGAGGAACATTCCTGGCCCAGTGAGAAGATCGAGTCGATGGTCGTTTATCGATGATGCGATGGTTAATCGGCGTCCATGGCAAACCCGTTCAAAGTGGGCCAATCCGAGAAGGCGGTTCTATCGAGTCTGGACCAGCAGTCCAGCACGGGGTCCGAGAAACACGACTCACGAGGTGGACGTGATTTGCCATGGATTTGTCCCCAGTGCACTCCTCCGAGTAGCTTTTGGTTTGGATCATCAGCCTCTAGTGTCTCAAACATGTTGAACCATCGCCTCTACCAGTAACGTTGGCGATTCACATCTCCTGCCAGTGCTCCAGAACACGACAGCAGTACCACACCGCCCCACCGCACTATCATGTACATGTCGCGAAGAGGAGCGGGAATTGACACGGTGCCCATCTCTCCAAAGGTGAGAGTTTATGACTAGCCAGGCCACGCCCTCTATGAAAGGACCTGGCTCTTCGGAAGTACGTCTAACTGTTACGTCAAAGTCTTGCACGTTTGGACAGTGCTCAGCGTTTGGTTCCCAGGTGGTACTCGTCTTGCGCTATGCATCTATGCACGTAACTGCGACGTCGTAGGCATGAAGAGAGCTGCCTCCAAAGAACCTGTTGCGAGTAACAAAGCCCACTAGTGGCACTGAGGGGAAAATCTTGATTATGCCCGTCGTGAATGAGACAAACTTCAATGGTGTCCAGCAGCATCGAGGACATACTATGCAGTACCTTTTTATTTTTTTATTTTTATTTAGTTGATGGTCATTCTATAAGAGTAGACATACTGGTCAATGCGCCACGGCTCACCATATGTTGTACATCCTCTCTCGATCAAGAAACACCTTTGCACCACACCTAGATTCGAGTCGGAGGCACCTTGAACCCACACTCGCCGCCGTTCTCGTCCACCGGTTACTTTGTCGGGGCCGAGAGGGGGCCAAAGGTCACAGTTCAAGTAACACTGGCACCCTCGTAAAAGAAACTTTGGGCCATCCATGCTTGGCATCTCCGTTTATGCCCCATCATGTGATGATAAACTTGAAATGAACCACTAGTGAATGGGCTCCTTGGCGTTGGAGCATATGTCGGTCATTCAATATGACGGCGGCGCCAAGGTGCGTCATTCTGCATGAATGATCATCGCTCGTTTAGACTTGGAAGGCGATGATAGGACTCTGATCAAATAATAATAATTTTCCAACAGGGTCGGGTCCTTTGTGACAAGCTTAAGCCAGTCCCGAAGAGCAAGTGGCACATCCATTTCACATGGTCCCTGAACCCCCCACATGCGCCCAACGTATCGTATCGTATCGTATGTATCACTCGGCACACCGATAGATTTATCCGCATTGAACCTACTTTACTAGTTTCTAGTACTAGCCAAACTGACACACCTTCAGGGTCACTCTGACATTCATTTCATTTATATTCCTAATGGAATTAAACTGGCGTGCCATCGTTCTAAACAAAACGGATATCCACAGTGCTGTTCTGAAAAAGGTTGTCTCAGAAACAGCGCCCGTCTTACAGTGTACGATCAACACGGACGACTCGAACGTGTTGACGTGCCCAGTCGAGGTGTGTGTGTGTGTGTGTGTGTGCAAGTACAGTGTTTACGCTCCGCGCCGTTCTCGTCGGTGGCTCGCCTCCCCTGAAGGTTGCAATACCAATACCAAGCTAGTAAGTTGCTCGTATGACATGGTGTGTTTCAACTTTTTTTTTTTTTTTTTTTTTTTGCCATTCTTTGAACTCGACAGACACAGAAACTGGCAACACTTTTTTTTCTTTTTTTTTTGGGCAAGAT
>JBBPPV010000082.1:0-13137 GCA_038092115.1 Leccinum brunneo-olivaceum
AGGGCAAGGGTTAGGGCTATTGATGACCCTGCAAGGGTTAGAGCTAATGCCTTTTGGGTCTCTTGCAAATGTCAGCTCTTTGCAAAATAGCCAAACATTGGGACACTTTTTTGAGCCACTGTATATGCCAAAGAGGGACTCCTCAGTGGCTCTCTGTGTAATGTCGTTCAAGGGATACTTAATGACGGGTCAAGGGTGTTGTCCAGGGGCTTCCTGATGACATGTGGTTGATGGAGGTGTCCACAACCATTCCAAGGTAGTGCCCAAGGGTTACTTGATACTGGGGGCAATCATGCTGATGTTGAGGTGATAACAGAGGTGACTGAGGTGATGAAGGATTGACAATGGTGGTGACAATGACAAGTGATATGTTGAGCTCAACGATGAGTCAAATGTATAGCGCTCAGTCAGTGGTAGAGTGAAGACCAAGGGAGAGGGAATGAACAATGAGCTAGTATTCATGTACTTGGAAACAAGTACAGAGGAACAGAGAAGATCTAGCTTAGGGTATGAGATACAAGTACAAAGGATTTAAGTACCTGGCTAAACTGGTTCAGGACAGGTGTGAGAAAGTGTATGTGTCATCAAAGCATAAGCAAGGATGAGTCAAAAGAATGCAATGGAATCACATGGAACACAAGAGGACTGATGAAGTCAGATGGAACTATGGAGGAGTAATCATGCGATAGAGTTGGATGATGAGGAAATAAGGGTGAGTCATCACAAGAAAAGAAACAAAGTCTGATAGAAACTCAGCAAAGGAAAACAATAGGAGCAAATCATAACATTATGTTCACTCTTTCAATCATGAAGAAGGGGTCTTCCCAAGCATGGGCTACCACATTTGCAGAAGATGATGCACTTGCCACAAATAACTTTGGAAAGTTTGATGATTTCCTCAAGATGTTGAAAAAGACATTCTCCACCTCTGACACCAAAGGGCAAGCCCTTGCCAAACTCCAATCACATGCCCAACACAAAGACAACATACTTGCTTATATCATTGAGTTCAAGATCCATGCCCACCAAAATAGTATCAAAGACCAAGTCATCCTCACATGACACTTTGTAAGAGCATGAGTAGAAATAAGGGCAGGAGCACATGGCTAGATGGATAGTCTCAGTCATGTGTGGTAGAATGGACTAATATTTGTATTTACCTACATGGTGTTATGCTCGGTCCTGGGTAAGGTGCGAGCGTGGCCTCTGTATGTACTCGTGGGTCTAGGGTCAAGGGTTTGCCAAAGGGGGACTCCTCAGTGGCTCTCTGTGTGGTGTTGTTCGAGGGATACTCAACAACGGGCAAGGATGTCATCCAGGGGATTCCTGACGACGGATCTGTGTGATGTTGCTCGAGGGATTCTCAGCAATGGGCAAGGGTGTCGTCCAAGTGAAGGCTTGATGACGGGAGGACCAAAGGGGAATTCCTACGATGGTTGTATATGCCAAAGGGGGATTCCTCAGTGGCTCTCTGTGAATGTCGTTCAAGAGATACTCAATGATGGGTCTGTGATAACATCTAGGGGCTTCCTGACAATGTGAGGTAGACGGGAGTAGCCACTACTGAACTGAGGTGTCATCCAAGGGGTACTTGACGACGGTCGAGCCTGACTCTTGATTGGTCAGCCGACGGGAGGCGACTGAAGCGACGAAGGGTTGACGATGGCAGTGACGAGGGACAAGGAAGACAACGAGCTCAAGTAAGGAGTCGATCGTCTAGCGCTCACTCAGTGGTAGAGTGATGACCAAGGGAGGATGAACAGTGAGGCTAGAATTCCAAGTACTAGGTGACAAGTACAGGTGAAGGAAAGAGGAGATCTAGCTTAAGGGTACGTTATATGGAGGTGAAGGTTTAAGTACCTGCCTGAACTGGTTCAGGGCAGGTGTGTGAAAGTGTACACATCATCCAAGCGTAAGCAAGGATGAGTCAAAGGAATGTGATGGAACCGCATGGAATACAAGTGGACTAAGCAAGAACAACTCATTGAAGCCGATGGAGTCGGATGGAACTGCAGCAAGGCAATTGTGATGACGAGCGAATGAATAATCATGCGATGAGGTCGGATGATGAGAAATAAAGGGTGAGTCATCACAAAGAAAAGAATAAAGTCCGACAGCAACTCAGCAAAGAATACGATAGGGGCAAATCGTAACATTACCCCCCTTGTATGTCCAAGACAGTGACGAGGAATCATCTAGAATAGCTTGCTTCTCCCTGCTCCTGGGGATCCCATCATGTTGGCATATGTGTCGTCATCATAGTCGTAGTCATAGTTGAAATCATCTCTGGGGTCGTGGTCTGGTGGGGAGCGTGTGTGCTCGCATCTGGGTCTGATGGTACAATGATGTGGATAGATGATATTAGAACGACGTGAGGATCTAGAAGATCTGGATGACTGGGGTGACGTGGAAGGGATATGATCGCATTGACAATGCAGGGGACAGAGACATTGGATATGGCTTGGGGCCCAATGGAGATAAGTGGGGCATTGGTAGAAGTGGCATTGTACGCAGAAATGCCCTAAGCGGTGGCATTGGAAACAGGACTCGTTATAATGGAGATGACTATGAGGAAGGGATTGTTGTCCAAGATTGCCAGTCCACCAACTATCTGTTCGTTCAAGAGAGGAGAGTTCATCTTTGTTAAGAGGGGACAAAGACACGGATGGGACTGAATGGTACGTGGGAACGATGTGGACAGTGGAGTGATGTACGGCAGCGAGTTCTCGGTATCGGTCAAGATCCTGTAGAAATTCCAGCATGCCTAGCTGATGCATGGTGGCGAGGAGGGCATTCTGGACTTGGTCGCGGATGCTGCGGGTGATTCTTCAGGAGAGTTCTGCGGTGGGTGAAGTGGAAATTCCTAGACTAAGTACGGTGAGGCGCTCATTCTGCAAGAAGGTGTGGTAAAGTTAATAAAAAGGGGACCCAACATCAAGGTGGGCGTCAAGTGGCACAGCAAGGTGGGAATCTTCTAGGTAATGAATAAGGTTTTCTTTTTCTTCTTGGGTCAAGTCATCAAGTAGACGGTGTGCATATGTGGGTAGATCAACTGAAGTTATGGCGATGGGGAGTGTTCTGGGAGTTCAATGATGAGCGGTGCTGGGAGGTAGTCTGCTGTTTGGTTCCAGCCAGGGGTGGTGACATTGAAGGGGACGTTGTCGGTGGGCGAGGTGGACATGGTGATTTTGTGCGAGGGGTATGTTTGCTGGTGACTGTGAGAGGAGGAGAAGAAGAGGTGGCAAGGGAAAAGACGGAAGGGTGAAGGTTTTTATATGTGTCAAGAGCAGACTTAGCGTGTTTCAAGTCCTGCTCTGGGACCCATGAATCTTCTTTGGCAGAGTAGCCCTTCTATCGGATCAGGAACATGCGGGCCAACGGAGCATCACAGTGGCGTAGGATCTTCTTGATTTCATATTCTTCTTCTCCTTCTACTAGGTCTGGGGGTGGTGCTGGGAAGTTCCGTCCGTGTACATCGTTTTCACAATAGGGTGATAAGAGAGAAGTGTGAAATACCGGATGTATTTTCCAGGCTTTCAGGAGGCAGAGTTGGTATGTGATTGGGGACAATACCTTTGTGACGGTAAAGGGGCCTTCCTGTTTTGGCGCAAATTTGGGGTTGATGACAGAACATTTCAGGTTTTTGGCTTTCAGCCAGACTTTGTCTCCAAGAGTGAATGGGATGAACCCTTGTTTGGTTCGTGATGCCATGACTTGGCGTGTGAGTTCGTGAGAGGCAAGTGCTTCGTTACAGGCAGCGATGAGGGACTTTAGACAGGTTTCTATGGCTGGGATCTGTGTCTCGGAAATGACTGTGGGCAAGGTGCAGGGTTCATATCCCATCATGAGATAGAATGGTGATTGGTTTGTGACAGAGTGGGGATGGTGATTGTGCATGAATTCGGCATGGGAAATCTTCTCAGCCTAGGATCCTGGGTTGGAGCCGCAGAAGATGTGAAGGTAGGTCTCGATTTCTTGATTAACACGTTCTGTTTCCCCATCAGACTGAGGGTGATACGCAGTGGAGAGGGAAAGGTCATAGTTCAAGAGTTTTCCAAGTTCTCTTGTGAAGGCAGAAGCGAACTGAGGGCCTTGATCAGAGATGATCTTGTCATAAAGTCCAAATCGAAGGTAGACTTTGTGGAAAAAGAGAGCGGCAACTCCCTCAATGGTGATCTTCTTTTTTGTAGGGCAAAGAATTACCCCCTTCGTAAGCCCATGGTCTACCATGACCAAAAGGAAATCAAAGTCGTCAGAAAGGGGAAGGTCAGTGATTAGATCGCAGGAGATCTGTTGGAAGGGGTGAGTGGTGATGGATCTGATGAGGGTGACAGGGGGAATCGTGGGGTGCATGTTGACTTTGTTTTGCTGGCAAATTGCACAGCCTTCGACATATTTGTGAATGAACTGGGCCAATCCTGGCCACCAGAACTCTGAGGCAACTAGTTGATGAGTTTTCAAGTAACCAGGGTGACCACTGGCAGTGTCGTGGTCATGACAATGTGATACTATGGAGTGGTGTAGTGTTTCATTGGCACGGATATAGACACGACCTTGGTAGGTCAAAATGTCCTCGGTGTGTTGCCAGTTGGAGAGTCAGTTTTGGAACTTGGTGGGTATCAAGGGGTTGCTGATGGTTTGCAGGTGTTGTAGTACTAGGGGGTCTGTGGCTGACGTGGAGGATATCTGGTTGTGTAATTTAATATCGATGAGGTTTACAAAAAGTGACTCAGGGAGGAGCACTGTTTCTGTGTTGTCTGTGTCTTCTGGGTGGAGGTCTGGGCGGCATGACAAGGCATTGGAGCCAGCGAGGAGTTTGCCGGAAACATGGATCATCTTGAGATCGAAATCTGCAAGATCTAGGAGCCATCTGGCTTGGCGACAGTTGAGCTTCTGTGCCTGATGGAAATAGGTCAGGTTCTTATGATCAATGAATACTTGGATCAGGAATGGAGATCCGTGGAGGTAATGGTGCCATGCTTTGAGAGCGCAGATAATTGCAAGGAGTTTGTGGTCGTAGATGTTGTAGTTCTGTTCTGCAGGAATAAAGGATTCAGATAAGTAGGAACAAGGATGCCAATTGACGTTGGTATCGGTCTGGAGGAGGATTGCTCCCGAGGCATACTTGGAAGCGTCGGTAGCAATGGCAAAAGGTCTAGAGAAATCAGGGAGGTACAAAATGGGTTTAGAAAGGAACAACACTTTAAGAGCATCGAATGACTCCTGGCAAGAGGGACTCCACTCCCATCTGTGGTCTTTCTTTGTGAGATCTAAGAGTGGTCAGGCTACAGTGGAGTAATCAGGGATAAAACGGCGGTAGAAGTTAGCGAATCCAAGAAAGGATCGGACTTCTTTGACTTTCATGGAAGTCATCCATTTTGCGATGCCGTTGAGTTTTACTGGGTCCATGGCGAGTTGTCCTGGCTTGACGATCATTCCGAGGTATTCGACCTCCAGAATGTCGAAGTTGCACTTGTCAAGCTTGAGGTGTAAATCTAGTTCTGTCATCCATTGAAGGACACAGCATGTGCATTCTGTGTGGGTATTAGCATCGGGTGAGTAGATAAGGAGGTCATCCATATAGATGACGAGCCATCCTTCTGTGATCATGTCTCGGAAAGAGTCGTTCATGAATCTCTGAAACGTAGCGGGGGAGTTACAGAGACCGAAGAACATTACTGTGGGTTTGAATAGGCCTTTGTGCATAATGAAGGTGGCCTTCCATTGATGCCCGTCTTTGATTCAGATGTTGTTATAACCCCATTGGACGTCAAACTTGGTGAAGTGCTTGGCATCCTTTAGTTTGTCAATGAGGTGAGAGATAAGTGGGAGGGGGTAGGCATCGCGGACGGTGTGTTCGTTGACATATCGGTAGTCTTGGCATGGGCGGAGTTTCCCGTCTTTCCTTTTGATGAAGAAGAACGGTGATGCTTGCAGTGAGTTCGAGGAACGGATCTTTCCGTTTTCTAGGTTTTCTTTGATGAAGTCTTTGGTGGCTTGGCATTCTTCTGGTGACAATGGGTAGACTTTTCCTATCTTCAGCTGGAAAGAGTCGTTGAGGTTGATTTCATGGTCGTAGGGTCTTGTGGGTGGCACGTGGTCTGTGGCTTCCTTGGAGAAGACTTCGGCGAAGTCGGCAAACTCCAAAGGAAGGGTGGTCTTGGGCTTGGCTTGCTCAGCAGCGGTGGTGAGTTCTGTGGCTTGGGTGAGTCGGGCAACGACAGGGGAGTTGGGGAGGAAGCATTTGACATCTCTGCAGACAATGTGGTGGATGCACCGGTTACAATAGTTGCTGGCAATATAATCATCCTCGGAGTCCTTGGTCATGAACTCGTGAAGATGTTCATCATGAACAATGTTAATGTGCCAAGTGGTACGGGGTAGAGGGCGGTGGAGGAGGTCGTTATGTTGTTGTGTGTCGGTGGTGTGTTCTGTATAGAGTTCTTTCGATTGATCACAAGACTTGGGGATGGAGATGGTCTGCTTGGACCAGTCAATGGCAGGGTTGGTGGTGCAGAGCCAGGGGAGTCCGAGGATGATGTTTTCTTTTCCACAGGACATGATGTGAAAGATGTGCTTCTGGGCTATGCCTTCAATGTTGGAAAAGAGGATGCACATATAACGGATTTCTCCATTCTTGTTCGATGAGAGGTTGATGTTATGTACCCGGATAGGGACGTCTAGTTTGGTGGTAGGGAGTGAGTGATTGTGGACGAATTGCCAGTCAATGCAGGAGATGTCGGTGCCGCTGTTGATCAGGGCATGAGTGTCAATGACTTTTAACGTGTGCGAAGGAGTAATCAGTTGCAAAGGAATCTGCATGGCTCTAGGGGTAGCAGATACAATTACAGGTGTGCACGTTACTGGGGAGCCTTGCATTGCATGAGGTCCCTGATTCAAAAATCCAAGTTGTTGGTGGTGAAGGCCACTCGGGCCACTCCTTCCATTTCTTCATCATCTTCCACTTCTCTTAGATCTGGGACTTCTTCGTCTCTTCTGATACGTTGGACTCTTGGTCTTCTTGGCAGTGGCAGTGGTCTTGTGGCTGGGAACGTGGTGCAGTCAAAACTGCTGTGTCCTTTTCTTTGGCATTGGAAGCATAGTCCTTGATCTATGCAGTGTTGTCTCTTAGCGGGAGTAAGCTTGGTTATGCGAATGGCATCTATGTCCATGGCATCTGGGTCTCTGTGGTTGTTTTGTGGTGGTGGCAGGGCATGGTACTGTGGTCGTGTGGCAGTGGTGAGGGTTTTCTTTGGTGCGTGGCATGAGGCGACTTGTTGGGACTGGTTCCATTGTGCTTGGAAGTTCTCGGCCTTGGTATACCATTCGTCGATGGTCTCGGGTACTTTGTCCATGGAGTATATTCAGCGCATGAGTGAGGAGTTGAGTCCCTCAGCAAAGAGTTGTATGAGGACAACCTGGTCTTTGATACCGCTGCGGTGGGCGTAGATCTTGAACTCACTAATGAAAGTGAGTATATTGTCTTGGTGCTGGGTGATGGATTGGAGCCTGGTGAGGGCCTGTCCCTTGGTGTTGGAGGTGAGGAACGTCTTCTTCAAGGTTTGAAGGAAGTCATCGAACTTCCCAAATGCCTTGGCTGTGAGAGCGTCTTCAGAGAACATGGTGGCCCAAGCTTGGGCAGACCCCTTCTTCATGAACAAAAGGGTGAATATGATTTTCTTGGCATCGGTGTTGTAGGTGGTTTCATTAGTGGCAAGGTAAAGGTGGACCGACGTGATCCATGCTTGGAAGCTTTCTTCGTTTCTGTTGTAGTTGTCTGGGGTGCTGAGATGAAGCTCTTTGGAGGCAGACATAATGGGGGATGGGGATGGTGAACGGGAGGAAGGAGAAGACGGTGAGGAGGGTGGCAGGGGTGTCTGAGGTCTAGGTCTGGGGATGCGATGTAAATGTGGGGTTCCTGGCGATTGGTATGGGTTCGCCCAGGCAGGTGATCTCTGTGGGTTGGCTATGATGGAATAGGTCGTGCAACAATGGCAGCCCGGCTATGTCGAAGCTAGATCTTTTGTTATGCTCGGTCCTGGGTAAGGTGCGAGCGTGGCCTCTGTGTGTACTCGTGGGTCTAGGGTCAAGGGTTTGCCAAAGGGGGACTCCTCAGTGGCTCTCTGTGTGATGTCGTTCGAGGGGTACTCAACAACAGGCAAGGATGTTGTCCAGGGGATTCCTGATGACAGGTCTGTGTGATGTTGCTCAAGGGATTCTCAGCAACAGGCAAGGGTGTCGTCCAAGCGAAGGCTTGACGATGGGAGGACTGAAGGGGGATTCCTATGATGGTCATATATGCCAAAGGGGGATTCCTCAGTGGCTCTCTGTGAATGTTGTTCGAGGGATACTCAACGACAGGTCTGTGATATCGTCCAGAGGCTTCCTGACGATGTGAGGTAGACAGGAGTAGCCACTACTGAACCGAGGTGTCATCCAAGGGGTACTTGACGACGGTCGAGCCTGACTCTTGATTGGTCAGCCAACAGAAGGCGACCAAAGTGACAAAGGGTCGATGACGGTGGTGACAAGGGACAAGGAAGACAATGAGCTCAAGTGAAGAGTCGATCGTCTAGCACTCACTCAGTGGTAGAGTGATGACCAAGGGAGGATGAACGGTGAGGCTAGAATTCCAAGTACTAGGTGACGAGTACAGGTGGAGGAAAGAGGAGATCTAGCTTAATGGTACATTACATGGAGGCGAAGGTTTAAGTACCTGCCTGAACCGGTTCAGGGCAGGTGTGCAAAAGTGTATGTGTCATCCAAGTGTAAGCAAGGATGAGTCAAAGAAATGTGATGGAATCGCATGGAATACAAGTGGACTAAGCAAGAACAACTCATCAAAGCCAATGGAGTCAGATGGAACTGCGGCAAGGTAATCGTGATGACGAGCGAATGAATAATCATGCGACAGGGTTGGATAATGAGAAATAAAGGGTGAGTCATCATGAAGAAAAGAATAAAGTCTGACAGCAACTCAGCGAAGAATACAATAGGGGCAAATCATAACACATGGATAGTCTATGTACAGTGTAAGCAATTTGTTAGGTATGTTAATAAAGTGGCTCACCTCAGTCATGTGTAGTAGAATGGACTAAGGTAGTGGTCATCACTTGAGAGGCTATATACTCATAGGTATAAGTACTCAAGCACAAAAGATAACATATGAAATGAAAGGGTCAAAACAAAAGAAAACAAGCAAGTATCCTATATGTATTGTAGTATAGGTACAAGAATTGGAAAAGGTATCATATGTCATTCTGTGGAATGATAGGGATGGGTTTAACAGGGACAATGAGGGGCAGCACACATGCTTGCAGATTTTGGCACTCCCTCTCAAGCTGGGTGAAGTCCAAGTTCAACTGCAAAATGCTTGACCTTGGGGGAGGGGAGTGCCTTTGTAAACATGTCAGCAACCATTTCACCAGTTGGACAGAAAATAAGTTGAATTTTGCCTTTGTCAATGATCTAGTGAATGAAATGAAAATGGATGTTGATGTGTTTCATTTGTGCAAGATATTGGTGATCTTTTGCTAATGCAATAGCTGATTGGTTGTTGGAAAATAGGGTAGTGGGCTCAGAAATTGTGACAAAGATTTTGACAATGAGTGAACAAAGCCACAAGGCCTCCTTGGCAGCATGGGTTGCTCCAACATACTTACTTTCCATGGTGGAGAGTGAAATGATCTCCTGTTGCTTTGAACTCCATGAAACAGCTTCTCCATCAATCAGAAAGGAATAACCCAATATAGCATGGCAGTCCTTGATGACACTGCCATCTGCATCCATATACCCTGCAAGGGCTCATTCTTCCCCTTTATAGGTAAGCTGCAAAGCTTTCATTCCTGATAGGTACCTGTAAATGCATTTGATTGCCTTCCAATGTGCCAGTCCATAATTAGATGAGGAATGAGATACTTGCAAGACAGCATAAGAGATGTCTGGCCTAGTACCTAGTGTGGCATATATATGTTGAGAATACTGATATTGACAACATACGATAATTAACTCCTATCATATCATATCAATATTCTAGACTGATCATGTGATTTGACACATGATCTGTGACACTATTCATATTGGTCATAATTCTTATTATCAAACCATATGATCTATTCATAGATTTATCATATGATTATCTTTTATCTTTATCTTATTGGACAATTAAAATCATACCACTTTCTTTCTATCATATGATATTCTTTCTTCTTTGTTTCATTGGTTAGAACTCATGGAACATTGTACATAGATCCAAATATCTTATATAGTATATAAAGGGCCTTTTCATGCCTTATTAGAATAACAAATTCTGAATGACTCAGATTATTCTCAGATTCTTTCTCTTGACTAACTATCATCAATCATCTACACTCCAGGTAAGTATTCCTACCTGAGACTATCATTCTTCTGTCCCTTCACACTTCAAAGTGGCTATACCATATCCTATCATCATTTCAAAAGGTTATGAGCCCTGTCTAAGCAGGAGTTCGTCAATTGATATCACCAATGCCTACTACTAGATGTCCAGATGATCAAATCTTACAATTCCTTCTTGATATGTTGGATTGTCTCCATATTACATGGAACATTCTTCTTACTGGAGTGATCATCACTCATACTGATGACTTGACCCTTATTGGAATTACCAGAGAGAAAATACTTATCCAGCACAACACTGAGACCATCTTTCTTATCCTTGATGTCAATCATAATTTGAAACATCATATGCTAATGATACCACTTAGTATCAACCCAATTCTAAGTGTAAGTACTTGCTCTACTCCTTTGAGATCTTTCCCTCCTAGTCCCAGACATTTCAATTGTCCTCATGTTCCTACTCCCTATCCTGCTCCACAGGAGAGTCTCAATAGTCCCTCCTTCTTAAACAAAGAAACACATGTTTGCCCTATAACAAACATAGACATCAACATTTGGAGAACCATTTGAGGTCCCTTGTCCTAGGTGCAATGGTGCCATAGAGCAAGGAGAAGTCCATTATTATAGTGGAATAACCATAACTCAATTATGACATATCAATTCTAATCAAAACCAGTTTCATTTCTGAAACCTTCACATTGGTTTTGGTTACAATTTTGAAAGACCACCACTTTATGATATAAGTGAGACACAGCAGCCAAGATTCCAATCAAGATCAAGATCTAGCTCATTGCAGCATTCTTATCACCAAGCACCATATGGATTATCCTCTTGCTCTTCACCTGCACTACCCATTGCACCACCTCCATACCTTGATTCTCCCTCCTAATGTACAACTTCTAACTTTCATACCTCCATTCAATCCTGTCATGCTTGCCCACATCCTCACTGAGCAATTCATACAGTCCCTTGCAACAGCTTGTTCTTCCACCTTCATTACCTCTGACTCCCCCTTTGTCACCCATAATTCCCAAAGTTCTTCAGCTTCATCTCAACATGCCTCCAATCAACTTTGAGCAATTCCCAGTGGACTACTGGGTCCTTCTATACCCAGCCTCTCTTCCTCCTCAGGTATTCAACCACAATCTTCCTTTGAACAAGGGGGACTTCTTTCTACCAGAAGCTGTTGTTGTTGACACCACCAAGCTATATAGAGTACCCAGTGATCTGCAACTCACTGGAGAACACATATCTTGTGAACTGGGAACAGGCAATGGAGACATTCAATTTGGAGGCCAACTCGTCAATCTGGTAGATCAAATGAGCAACACAAACACAATGGACTTTGCTCCAATCTGGAATCTTTCTCCCACTATTGATCTTCTAGATCATCCAGTACTTCTAATTGAATTATTTCCAACAGATTCTGGCTTGCCCATGATTGTCTTCCCACTCTCTATGCAACCTCTTACACAATCCTCCAATCACACCTTCAATTGCAATCATCCCACCAGGTTCTCCCCTTCACCATTCTGTTGTTTGAAACAGGTGCTACTCATGCCATCAATGGACTTTGGTATGTTGATGGGACTATTGCTTAGGCTTATGAAGCAGTGATTTGGGCCTTCCCAACTCAGAGTTATAACAATGCCAGACCCTTATGCATTCATGGCCATGGGTTTGAGATATTTTGCACAGACATCTTCCTACCAGTCATCACTAACGTTTTTCTTTACAAATCTATGGTAGATGCCCATCTCCATATTTTCAAAGTGACAATAGGATATGGTATAGCCACCTCAAAGTGCAAAGAGACAAAGGAATGATAGTCTCAGGTAGGAATACTTACCTGGGAGATAAATGATGATCAAAGATCTTGAGTCAAGAGAATGAATCAGAGAATGTTCTGAATTTGTTATTCTAATAAGGCATGAAGAAGCCCTTTATATACTGTACAAGATATTTGGATCTATGTATGATGTTCCATAAGTTCTAACCAATGAAACAAAGAAGAAAGATTATTGTATGGTAGAAAGAAAGTGGTACAATATAAATCATCCAATAAGATAAAGATAAAAGATTATCATATGATAAATATATGAATAGATCATATGGTCTGATAATTAGAATTATAACCAATATGAATAGTGTCACAGATCATGTACCAAATCACATGATTGGTCTAGAACATTGATATGATATGATAGGGGTTAATTATTGTATGTTGTTGATATCAATATTCTCAACACTCCTTCTCACTGTTCATGTTGGGAATGGTATAAGTGTAAGAGACTTCCTACCTTCCTGAAATCTGATCTTTCCAAGATTTTTGGTAAAGATGTCTGCAAACTGATTATTAGTGGTAACATAATAGAGTTCCACTTCTTGTTCTTCAACAGCTTTCCAAATGTAGTGAGAAGTCTTACATGTTTAGAGCATTGTTCTTGTGCTGGATTAGAGGCTAAGAAGATAGCTCTTTGGTTATCTACACACATAGGTATAGATCTCAATGGTATACAAAGCTCAATGAAGAGATTTTGTATCCATTGGATTGGTTTAGTGCATTCTGTCATTCCACAGTATTCAGCTTCTATACAGTGGCTCAAATAAGTGTCCCAATGTTGGGCCATTTGCAAAAGACTTGATATTTGCAAGAGAACTAAGATGAATTAGCTATAACCCTTGCAGGGTCATAAATAGCCCTAACCCTTGCCCTGAAGATGAGCCCTTAGTCATGTGATTTGGTTGCCATGGCACTAA
>JBBPPV010000083.1:0-13125 GCA_038092115.1 Leccinum brunneo-olivaceum
TCTCGTCCATCTCCCGCACGCTCAGCGTACTGGACATCCCGGGGAGGGCATATTTCACCTTCTGCGAGCACTCCTACGCGGTGTCTGCATTTACGCGCGTGTCACGCATGCTCGAGAACGACTTGTCGACATGTTCCACCAACCCGCCAGTGCACTCGACGTCGAGAACTCTCAAGGTTGCACACAACCAGAAAACTTTGATCACACAGCTACCTATTCGAGGGAGTGAAACATTCTACTCTGGTTTGCCATCGGATGACAGTGAATCGCGAGCTATGTTAGGTATAGGTCCAGTGAACCACTGCTTAGCTGAAAAGACCCAGGAACCCGCTGCGAAGAGGAAAATAGACATGGTGATCACAACAGCATAGTCTTCCCCTGCTCAGTACCGTCGATGAGGACGAGGACAAGGTAAACTCACTTGTGGTCTGCGGACCCACAGTTTGGCTGTACGGGAATAGCAACATCACAACCATGAAAGCGACCCATATGACTGCTGTTGCTCCAATAGGTCTCGACCAGCGTCCAAGGTAAAAGGGGCCAGGTTTAAGTTTATCTTTCCCAGAAGTTATACGGAAGTAGATTGGGGTAACATAAGAGATATAAAGTCCAATTACCGATGCGCTGGAGAAGCGAGTCAAGCAATGCGAGGCAGACAAAGAAAGATACACACGATGCAAGTGAGTCAAACGCCGCCGCTGAGAAGGAAAGTAATCCACAGATTACAGAAAGCAGTATCACAAACCAGACGGCGTTAACGGGGGTCTGTGTATATCGGTTAACGCGCTTCCACCATCGCGAACCTGGCAGTGCATCGTCCCTGGAAAAGGCAAACACCACTCTTGATGCATCGACGGTCTGAGAACATCCGCACAAAAACTAGACGTGCCTCAGATGAATCACACCGGGGATTTATATAATGTACCCACCTGGAGTACTGCAATAGACCACCAGAGGGCTAATGTGCCTTTTTTACCAAGGGAATTCAAGAAAACGTTTGCGATAGGTAGTTGGAACTTTGACTGCAAGACGTCCGGAACCGAGTAAGTGGCAAACGAGATTGCGATGTACATAATCCAGCCCAGAATTTCTGTCGCCAAAACTCCGACCATGATAGCAATCGGTGCTGCGTGAGCTGCGTTCGAGGTTTCCTCGGCAATGTGTGCAGCAGAATCGTCTTTGTGAATCACGTTGGCTGAGACAATCAAGGAGATGAACACCGACTTACATCCGGTAAGAGACCACATGGGTGAGGTGAAGGCAAGGATAAATGCCCAAACATCTACAGGATATGAGAATATGCAAGAGTGAGGATAGAAAACCTACTATTAGACCATCCAGTGTTATTTTCAAACTTGGTGAACGCGTCCTTTGGAGAGACCATGCCTTTTGAACGGACCAAGAGGGATATTATGCAAGAAATTGTTGTAGCCACTACACAAATCGTTAGGAAAACGGGCTTGAAAGCAGCAAACTGCTGCATACAGATAACAATGAGAATGAGCACCGTCGTGCGGGCCAAGACTCTTGTGCCAGCTGAACAAATGATGGCTTGTATGAGATGAATAGCGAAAAAGATTCCATAAAAGGCTCCGGAACCGAGAATGACAGTGCTGTCAGTAACGATTGCGACACCGGTCGTGATAAGTTCGGCACTAATGGTGGAATGAGGACGACTGCTAAGGAGGGCGACGACGCGTACATACCATGAATAATTGATTGAGCAGATAAGAGTTACTTGTCCGGTGATATTGGACCAACCAGTGATCCAAGAAGCAAGTGCAGATCGCTTTTCAGATGCCATCTTGGCTGAGAAGTAGTACAGCCCAGCACTGGTCCTTTAGGGAGATCAGACTGCTCTACAGGAGCTTAATTCAAAATACACCCACGGCATAGACGACGCGAGCTCTGCCATGGAAGCGGCGACACAGGTAATAAAGATGCAGGGAATGAACCAACCCCATACCATAGCAAAGTGCCCGCCTTGCAGGCATGTTAACGAGAAAGATAAGACAAAGAAAACACTTACCGGATAGCAATGGATAAGAGTATCCGGTAGTGATACCACAAGAAACTCCCATGATAGCAAGGGAGAACGAGATCGTCTCGAGCAACTAGAGATCGGTGCATAATTGTTGGTACTGAACAAGATGTTGCGTACCGAGAATTCACGTTTGAATTCGCTCTTGTAGCCGAGTTTGTTGAGCAAGATATTGTCCGCTCTGTGAACAGCGGCGAGTGGCTCCATCGTGGGTCAAGTACATCGATGCCATGGCCCATGGGCTCTGTTTATAATGGGTTTCCCAACGACGAGAAACGCGTGTTTCAGACTCCGACCTTGGCCATGAATACGCTTCGACCGTTCAGCACGTCAGCCCGTCTCTGCGGGTTCATCTCCAACATTGGCAAGCAGCCTATCCGAGTACCGTCCAATGTCTCCCTCACACAGTCACCGACGTCTCTCGTCGTAAATGGCCCTCTCGGCGAGTCATCTGTCCCGCTCGAGCCATACATGCGACTTTCTTTTCCTCAACCGGACGTGTTGTCTCTCACCGTCGAGGATGGCACTCTCAAGAATCAGCGCGCCATGTGGGGCACCGCGCGATCACTCATAAATAATGCCATCACTGGTGTCACCGTCGCTTTCTCTAAACCGCTCTACCTCGTCGGCGTCGGATATCGGGTTGCACTGGAAGACGACCCACGAGGGACCGTCGCAGGCGGAAACGGAAAGAGACTCAATCTCAAACTCGGACACTCTCACAACATCTTCGTGCCCATACCCGCTCACATCACCGCCGAGGTCCCTTCAGCCACCAAGATTGTGCTTAGCAGCACGAATAACGTCGCCTTGGGCCACTTTGCTGCCAAAATACGAAGATTACGTCCCCCAGAGCCGTACAAGGGAAAAGTATGTTAAATCGCATTTTTCCGCTCTCCGCTCACATACCTTCAAAGGGTGTTTTCATCGGGAATGAGACGATACGTCTTAAGGCGATCAAGAAGAAGTAATCTATTGCTTCTCGTTGCATTGACAATAAAAGAGAATACCTATTCAATGCTTAATTCATGCCGACAATGATTCCGCATTTCACTTTCGCAACCAGGTAAATGAGGATCAGTATGATGCAATCGGCGCAATGATGTCCTGTCTCCGATACTATTTGAACTATGCCTCTGGGCCGATCGTTGGTGGTAGCGCTACTCATGCTCAAAACTAGGAAGATGAAACCGTTCGCTCAACAACCCATTTAAACACATATGGCAGGATGTGCCAGCGAACAGAGAGTGCATATTTTGGACACGACACTAGCAAGTATTAAATTCGATGCAGTTGGCGTGGGGAAAGAAATAACCAGGTAAAAAACTCTGGGATCTGTAGATGTACATGCTGATCCATGTTTCAGACAATGACCCGTTTCCCACTTCCGAGGCCCGTCGGGCCCGGATTTGGATTTCACCTATACCACTACCAGATGCACCACTGTCACTTGAGCGATTAAAATAGCATGACTATGAGCGTAGGTTCGCTCCGAATCTTCGCCAACCTCACAAATCCCGCGGTTACGAATAGCTTGCCATTGCACATGCCATGAGGTGGTTAAAGTGGTAAGCAATTGACTGCCCCTACGTTAACCCCACCGATGACTGTATATTGCAGATTACGCTGTCACGGAAGAATGTCTCGTCTCCGAGTCTAATGACAGTGGCCACTTTTGACTTGTCAAATAAGGTCTCGGAAATCCGCTAGAGGAACATGACGTATACCGCCGACTCGCTCCGAGGTCCAAAGTTTTTTCTTGACAGGTGGTCAACAATACCGTTGCCCATTCAGACGTTCTTAGGTCAGAAAATACGAGGTACCGGATAAAACCCCAGTCCATTCGAACATCACACACCTAAGGTCGGTGCAGACATGAATGCCATCAGCAGTGAGATGCCTACTGCCAAGGATGCCCGTAACTTTATGGGCTTCTTGGGTATTAGCACCAAAGAACACACCAGCATACAGAGAAAACTGATTGGCATGTCCTCCCAATCATTTCGCTGTTGTTTCCTGTGAGTTGCGACCGATTCATCCCTCGATTTCGATGTTTTTTCTCTGAATGGTATCTTTCCCTTGAAGACCGTGTAAATGTCGGTGAGTTCTCTTTTAATGTCTGAAACATATTCATGCAACTTAACGTCGTGTTCTAGCCAATGCCAAAATTGCAGGCATGTTTGTTGACCTAAATCTTGTTGGACTTCGATACAACAATACTGTCACCATATTTTTCGTGCGGATCCACACATCATACATGATGTCAATGTCTAACGTAAGTGATCGCTTGCTTAGATTCCATACTGCCTTGGACAGGTTCTGTCGTGAGCCAGGGCAGCATCTGTTGATATGTGAACCAAACAGTATTCTTAGAAATATTGTACTCGAGCAGTTGCATATCTCGATGGCGTAAGTAGCCCTTCTCCATGCCTCGTGAAGACATATTATCAGCTCCTTGTGTAATCAGCTCCTTGTGTAAGGTGGTCTGAAAAATAATGGATCATAAATACTGACACTCATTTGAAGTCTATACAGCGCCCGATTTTTCTTGGGCCTGGCAGAATCTGGGTTATTCCCGGGCATAGCTTACTGCATTGTGTCGTGGTACCCGCGTGCTGCACTGGCTCAGCATCTCGCGCTTTTCGTCTCTTCAACAATCATGGGGGTGGCTTCTCGCGTGAGACCATTCTCTTGCTTCAGTACAGCATGCCGCTCACACACCGAAAGTTTTACTATTGAAAAAATGGATGGGTACGCGGTGCTTTAAAATCGCCTTCTTTCACTCAAGTGTTTTTACTACTTGCAGGATCGGTGGCCTACACGGTTGGCAGTGGATTGTGAGTCATTTTTAGTAATTCTACAGAGCGATACGTTCATGCAAAAATTATTAGTTCAAAGGGACTCGGTAAGCTTTCCATCTTCACCAGATAGCATTGATCCGATACACATCTTGTTAGCCACAGTGGTTGTGGCATTCGCGGCCCTCTTCGTGATGTCTGATGTTCGTGCATCCATATACCCAATCTTTCATTGTGACCCATTTGTGTTTAGGAACCAGCGACGACTTTTTGACCCAGGTTGAAAAATCTATGTCGTTGAACTGTTGAAAAGGGACTCACAAAGTCTTGCTACACATTATAAGTTTCGGTTCGTTTTACGGGCCTTCAGGGATTATAAGATTTGCTATATACGTGGGTGTGTGCACGTGGATGACAGGTCTCCGTGCGTCTGAACTTTCGTACATCAGGAATGACCAGCTTTGCAATCCCGGGATTGTTTACGGAACCGCACTTTTCCCGCCGTCCATAATCAACGACTTCGGAATCTCTGTTGCAAAGCCCAGCTCCTCTCCGTCCCTCCTTTCGTTGCGAGTGCTACATTGACAATTCTAGTCGGGATTTATTCTGACATGCACCACCTTCGCGGACCGTTTATGATCGTTGGCGCAATAATTGCACTTGCAGGGTATAGTATTCTACACACACAAACTGATCCTGATATTTCGTATTTCAGCAGCGTGCTGACAGCCATGGGTATTTTCCCATGCGTACCTGTTAACCTGGCATGGATCAGTTGAAACGCGGCAGGGGACGTCAAGCGTGGCGTCGCCGTTGCAATAGTCAATCGGTTTGGAAATCTAGCATGGTGAGTGACATTCATTCATATAACCTGGTGGAGCTATTGCAGAATGTGCCACTTTATTTTTTTCGATCCCCCACCGGTCTTGATATGATCATGTTTATTCTGATTGTCCTGTTTACTGACCATCGATGACACGTCAGAGTGTTGATGACTTTGCTCACGATGAAGGATTCCAACAGATCAAACAAACAGACAGAGAGAATGTGACATTGCCAGGGGACCCTTGGGTACTACTTATTTAATACTGAAGTTGCACGTGATCGTGTGGTCACTCACTTGAGCCCTCGTCAACGAACAAAAATTTTATACTAGCAGCAATGTCATCTGAGCTATGTCCACCGTACGCTCCTTTCTTTGGATTCGCTGGAGTAGCCTCCGCGGTCAGTCGTCGCAAAATGCAGTACACGTATGGCTACGCTCATTACAATTCGGCAGATGATATTCAGCAGTACGTTCTGGCCATGATGAGCCTTCAAACGACGCTGATTCAACCATGTAGCTGTCGGTGCTGCGTTTGGAACCGCTAAATCTGGCATTGGTATCGCCGGTCTGGGGACATTCAAACCAGAGCTGATCATGAAGGCAAGTACCGTACAACTTATTCATGCGAGTTCCTGATAATGATACTGTCTGCTAGTCTCTGGTGCCTGTCGTCATGTCTGGTATTATCGCAGTCTATGGACTTGTGGTGTCTGTGCTCATTGCAGGCTCGCGTTCGTTTTCATCGCGTTTTGTGGTGTGGATATGTGCTTATGCTGGATTCTCCGCAGTTCACCCTGCAAAAGATTATCCCCTCGCTGCTGGATTCATTCATCTTGGCGCAGGCGTCTCATGTGGCTTTACCGGCATCGCTGCAGGCTATGCAATCGGTCTGGTCGGGGATTCAGTGCGTGACGCCAATTTTATCTCCTCGAATCTGTTGCTGACTTGCAGACAAGTGCGTTCGTGCATACGTTCATGAACAACGAATATTCGTATCCATGGTCCTTATTCTGATCTTTGCAGAAGTGCTTGGTCTATATGGGTAAGTGGCCTGTCGACTTATTCAGAACTCATCAAATGCTACACATTGCCAGATTGATTGTAGCACTCCTTATGAACACCCGTGTATCAGCTCTGAGTGGTTGCGAGTGACTTTACCACTTTCTGATATCATACACCTCATGAATGATGGTACATGATTCTGAATCAATCTCGTTCACTATAGCTATCTGAAGCACGGGATGAGGAAGTGGAACGACTCCGGCTGCCTCTTCTCTGGGGAACACGTCTCCTCCCATCGCGTTCTCGTGAACGCGAAGACTCTGAACCTGAGCTTGAACCAGAGTCAGAGTCCGATACACTCGAATCTGACGCGGATGAGGACTCCGACTCTGATTCCGACTCTGATTCCGACCGGCTCGATCTACGAGAATGCGATGTGAGTTGAGAGATGACACATTCAAAGACGACATGTACCTCCGCGCTTTCTTCCTCGCAGGACTGTCTGACGCAATTTCTTTCTGTTTCTCCCTCTCCTTCTCCTTGGCTTCTAATATCAAGTTTGCTGTACCGCTTCTAGATAACGGTAAGAGGCACTCCTCGATGGAATAAACGCGAAAACGTACTTTTTCTTGAACTCCTCTGGCACTTCTACCGAGGGCTTGCCCTCGGCCTTGAGTTTTGCCAATATCTTTGGGTTTTCAAGCATCTCCGTTCGTGAAGGACGCGAAACATATGGACGTTCATATTTACACTCGTAGATGAAGTGACCTATATAAAATCCCTCTCAGTTTCGCGTCAATCTATGAGATGGTACAATATCACCAGTTTGCAGACACTTCTGGCAAACGGTCGTAGACGCTGCCCGAGGGTTGTTGTATGACTTGCGGTGGGGTGCAAACTTGGACATTGTGGAACGATGCCGAGAAGTCAGGAAACCAGGCGGAGTTTGGAACTCTTTCGGAGAATGAATATGAGATTGAAAAATAATTCGGGCCGAAGTCAGAACGGGATCACCGTCCCCATGGACCTATTTGGAGGTGCGATGGATCGACTCGGGCTCATGCTGAACCCTCATGGGAGGCAGAGCCTTTCTGCAGCTTTTACCTCCAGACTCATTACCCAGGCTTCCTACACCCCTCTATGAGACCCTCAAAGGTCGTCTTACAACTCTACTCTTGACTCTCTTTGCTATCGCCAAAGTCCCTCCGGAGAAACCGGGGAAGAAGGACCACGGCGATATCGACTTCATTGTAGCTTGCCCACTGAATCGTGGCGAGATCACTCCGGGATTGGTCGGCCGCATCCTCGGCGCGGTAGAGAGTATCCCGCTCGAGGGAAATAAGACGTCCAACTATGCCATCGTGATTGATCAACAGGACTGGTTGGCACACTCTGCGCATTCACTGCCTTCAAACCACGTATATTGTCAGGTTGATGTCAGAGTGTGTGATGACGAGCAAGAAGCCGAATGGATGACTATCCTCCATGGCTACGGTGACCTCGGTGTCATAATCGGTGCCATGGCAAAGAGTCGCGGTTTGACAATCAATCCTTATGGTTTAAAGGTATCGGCCACACACGCGCTTTTGCCCGAGAGTACTCAACCCCTATCAGGTTGCGAGTCCTCACCCAGATCCTCCGATGCATCTCACTAGTTCCCCTCAATTGATCTTTGATTTTCTGGGATTGTCCATCGACAGATGGCTGTTGGGGTTCGAGACGGTAGAAGAAATCTTTGAGTTCGCTACGACCTCGTGGCTCTTTGATCCTCGTCTGCTCCACGTCCGTGCATCAATGCACACGTTTAACAAGTCAGTGCAAAGTCGGAGTATGTACACCGATTTCCTTGCGTGGACTCAGGACAAATCTCCAACTACGCCGACAAGAGAACTGCACCAAAATGCAGTCGAAGAGGCGCTTGTGGTATTTGGTAAAAAGGCGGAATGGGACGCGATAGCCCAGGAAAGATACGCAAAGAGTTGGTTGAAAAGTAACTTCAATGGGAAACTCGTCGCAGAATGGACTGGTCTCGGATGGAGGGGTGTCAAGGCGGTTATGGACAATGTTAGGTCTTCAGTCGGTGGGGAACGTGCACTCGTTGGGATGGAACTGGAGCAAGTCAAAAACCTAGTACTAGAATCCCAAAAATCTTTAAAACTTGACGCCTAGCAACAACTTACATTGTAACCAGCAGCTGATGAAGCCAAAGAACATTACTCCCGCAAAGAGCGCAAAAAAAAAAAAAAAGAAGGATGACCGAAAAATGGTACCCTACCAAACGTACGGGATTATCCTAGCTGGAACTCGTTTTGTATATTCAGTGTAGTCACTTCCAATGACTTCATCTTCCTGGGCAGCTGTCTCCTACAGATCTTATTAGCTCGTTGATCAATTCAACCGAAGAACAAGTCACACCTCGATGGGCATCTTGATTGCAAACACACCGGCAAGTATACCTAGGGAGACAAGAGGGACATAGGACCAATACATGATTGAGTAAAGCACTTGTTGGAGAAGCATCACACTGTGCCGCGATCAACCACTGCCGCGTCCTCAACACAAACCACTCACCTATACGCGGGATGGCGAACAATGGCATATGGACCAGTCTGGATCATCTTTGGTTTCTCACGACGCTTAAATGATAGAAGACGACCTCAATGAATATGATTTCAGAGTATACGAGGGACGTACCCCTATCATTCGCCAGCGTTCGTCAGAGTATTTGAGTATTCGGTCAAGGACACTTTTCAGACAAAAGCCGGCAGCGCATGCCACGAGTCTGATTGGAATCTTCCAATCAGGCTGGACAACGTCCTCCGGAAAAGCAAGCGTTGACATCCAAGCTGGCTGTTGGAAATTGTTAAGCACCACGGCGGTACAGTAAACTGCAGGTGGGAGTAGCATGGCCAGCGATTGCAATGGAAACACGAGCTTGTCCAAGAGCGAACGCGGGGCAAATTCTGGCATAGGGAGACCACCCTCCCCTTCGGTGGTGACTTTTGGCGCACGTAACTTCCACAGAAGATATCTAAAGAAATCCACTGTGGTAAGAACCGCTAATCCTTCGATCCCTTGAGGCGAGGGCATTGAAAGTTGAAGTCCGGCGATATACATGGTGGACCAGTGCAAGTGGTTAGACTGAGACCCCTTTTTTCAATTCTTGGCCGGCATGATGAGTAATGACTATCGTCCAATCAACACTTCGCAAATAGGAACGAAAAATTCACGTTTTGTATCTGGAGATGTGGACAATGCTTCACTGACCCACTGCTGAAATCTTGAATTTCCGTCCTCTGTAGGCATATCCGGTTTGGAACATCAGGGTGGTCTGGTTCATTCCACCTACTGTGGTTGATGGTGTCAAGTGAGAACCACTATAGATATACCGCAATACAATCCTGAGTGACCGGGACTTTCAAGACAAATTGACATGAGCAGGCCGGGACACCTTTATATTCGCGTCCGAAATCGCTAGGCAGAGTTCGGATCGGCCATTTTTCTCCTGCGTATGTGACCTGTAAATTCAGCGTACGTCTTTCTTCCAGTCACCAACCTCACATTCAAGGCTATGTGTTTCCATGGTACGTCCGGTTGAGCTCGTATTCGTGGTTGTGTAACAAGTTGAAAATAGACACCCAGTCTCGCAGGACAACATCCCACATGACCGTCGTCCTTGAACCTTCCCGAACCGTCTTACCATGTCGATAACTCAGGAATCGGAGTCTACACCACTGTCCCCTCAACAAGCTGATATCCTCAATACCTTTCGAGAACAGTTATTCGCCGAAGGCATCTTGCACAAAGGGGATTCCATAGGAACAGACGACTCAACATTACTGTGAGTGATAAAAGTTCGTTTGTCGTGCCCAATCTAGCTAAGGATATATTCCAGCCGATTCCTGCGCGCACGCAAGTTCAATCTCAACGATGCGAAGAAGATGATAAGGAACTGTCAACACTGGAGACAAACTGTGTCGGGAATTGGCATTGATGAGCTGAACAAAAGGATGGACCCCTTCGATGTGAGTGGCGAATCGCGTAATATCCTTGTGACATTGACCCATCGTTCAAGTACCCCGGGCGCGAACACGTCTTCAAAGCATGGTCAATGTACTTTCACAAGGTAGGTGTATCGTTTCAGTTAGATGTTCTGAACCTGTATCGTTGAGTGTTTGTCAGACAGACAAGGTGAGTGAAGCGTCAATGTGTGCAAAGCAGCGTTATCTTACAAATAGAGCAGAAAGGACGACCTGTGAACATACAATTTTTTGGTGGTTTAAATCTTCCAGAGCTCTACAAGCACATTGCGCCGCAAACGCTCGTGGAATCCATCATACTGAATGCAGAAGCCCTCCCTCAAGAACTTCTACCAGCTGCTTCACGAGCAGCAGGTCGTCCTATCGAGCAGTCTCTCGTCATCGTTGATCTCGGTGGCTTTGGGTAAGTCATATACTATCCTAAACCCGTTTCGTGACGATGTGGTCTGCGTATAGCCTTTCGCAATTCTGGCAAGTGAAATCTCTCGTTCAAATGTCGTTCCAGATATCGCAAGATTACTACCCAGAGATGTATGTCTCTGACCAAGCACATTCTTCCACCCTTTTCATTTCCCTCTACATCCAGGATGGGCCAACTTGCCATCATAAATGCACCGTCGTCCTTTACGTTCATTTGGTCCATAGTTAGACCCTGGCTCTCCAAGGAAACTGTAGAAAAAGTTGACATTCTCGGAAAGGACTACAGAGATGTTCTTTTACAGTTCGTGGATGCTGACAATCTTCCTACCGTTCTTGGTGGAAACTGTACCTGCTCGAGTGCAGGAGGCTGCGAGTTGAGTAACGCTGGTCCTTGGATGCAAGACAGGCTCGTGAAAGGGTCCGCGCTAAAGGAAGGAGTCGAACCCAGCGAGTGCAGTACACCGATCAAGACACCGTCCGAATGGACCTCGAGTACTAGCATCGAAATTGAAGGAAATGGGGAACCAGTGAATGTGATCCATGAGAAGGCCGTTCAAGATGGTGCAACAACGGTAGTCACTGCGACTCGACCAGAGGTGGCATGATATCAGACCGTCACCAAATGATTTACATACCAAGTTTCTAGAACAATTGTATATTATGCAAGGGATAGACACGAGTAACAGAAGTGATCAAAAGATCGGTATAAAGTCTTGTATCCTGTCCCTCGCATCTTGAGCGATACACTCTGCTATCCATGTAACGTTGCGTATTTCTTGTTCCTTTAGTTTTATATAGCTATAGAACAAGCCATACTGGAACTGTTGCATGAATGCTTGTTTATTCAGGTGTACTTCCATCCGGAAGAATCGATCTTCTAGCTGTGCCGCAACACCCAGGTCCCCGATGTCATGATTAGTCTGTGCTGACGTAGAGTTGTCGAAGAATGAGCGGTACTCGGAGATATTGTCGCAGACTAGTCGGACCTGTTCGAGGTCGTCTGCTTTCGCGAGTGCGTTGTTTCCTTCAGGGAACAATCTACCAATCGCAGGGAAGAGTTTGGCACGTTGTTCCTTGGTCAGCTCGGTGTCAAAGGAATTGATGGTGATGTTGATTGTTCTGCGGTCTGCCTCAAAGGCAAGGATGCGTTGCATTACGTCTGATGTTGGTGATCCTAGTGTGCCAACAAAGTTGTAGAAATCCTCGAGATATGCCTTGTAGACGGTGTTGCGGATGATTTCGATGTGAAGGTCGTCGAGGTCAGTAGCGGAGAGGCAATTGCGGAAGTAAGGAGCTGCGTTTCGGTGGATAAATACGCGGTTCACGTCCCATAATTCCACACTCACCCAGAGGGGTCTCTACAAGGACGCTCTGGTAAAGTTCATCGACGTTGGTGGCAACACACAAAGCTGGCATAGTGTCGAAGATGCCAAGGGGATGACAGCGCTCCAAGAGTTCATGCGTATCTCTCTCGTGCAACGTCCCAGTGATCAGTAGCACGACATTGTCGATCATGTAGCCGTACCTGAGTAACCATGAGTGTTAATTCCGAGCGAATTATAAAAACGACCAACGTGATATAATCAAGGAACTTTGATAGTGGTTCCACGGCATTGCTGCGCATAAAATTGAACTGGTCAACGAGGATTTGCGTTGCTTTGTCGGAAATTGTGGTCGTTGAAAGCGGTGAAGGTTCGTTCGCGAGAAAGTTCCCGTAATCGGTTGCAGAAAGTTGAGTCTTTAAATCTGGAGAAAGAATAAACGCTTCTGACGGTAATTTGGCAGAATCTTTGGCGCGATACCTTCGAGAGTCTCGCATTGCGTCACGCTCGCATAGTGGCTCTGGCTGAGGATTCCGGCCTTGTAGCCACGTACGATTCCTTCCAAAAAGCCGCTGTTGACCTGTATGATGGGTTTCGAGCCCACTGGAACGTGATGATCAGGTTGACACGCACGTTGAAGAACAAGCCTTCCATGACCGCCTAGTGTTGCGTTGGA
>JBBPPV010000084.1:0-13090 GCA_038092115.1 Leccinum brunneo-olivaceum
CGACACGTACCATTTTTGGACTTCTATTAGAGCGCTGTCTTCGCCACTCGATCGAATCATGTTGTCCCAAGCGCCCTTGATCTTTTGCATGTTCAGGTCAGACATGATACGGCATGTATATGATGATAGCTGACCTTGTATGCTGATTCGTAGAAAATGGAAGCCGATTGCCGAATGGCAGAAATGCTGAATGCAGGATTCAAATTCCTCCGCTGTCTAGTAAAAGGGGTCAATGTCTATCCGGGACAATGAATAGACGGAGACCTCTTATGATCCTCGCCATGAGCCCATATCAAACCTTTTCCAACCTGTAGCAAAGTTGTCAGCTACACTGCACAAGGCTTTGAACCATACACGTACGAGGTGCACGAGGGCAGACTTTGCCGCAGAGGTCTGATCGTATACCCACGTATCACGAGCATAAAAGTGAGCAACAGCCTTTGGATCACACAAGATGATTCTCGTTGTCCCCAGGGTAGACGAAACCACGAATACGGAACCATATTTTTGAGCCCATGCTTCATACAAGGTACCCGGGTCCATAGCGTTGTGGATACGCTTGCCGAGACCATAGAGGAAGCTCTCACTGGACGGTCCTCGTAGCTGGGTAGTGCGAATTATTTGGTGGGATCCACGAAATAAGAGAAGAAGCACGCAGATTGCTGTAAAAAGCATGGCAATATCGACCGTGCACGACGGATAATGACGAAGGTGGGTCAGAATATTGTCCAGGACGTCCGAGGTTGACAGAGGCGTGGATGATGATGCATTGAGTGTCATAGCGGGGGTTCCGGGAGTACATCGACGGTTTCCCATACCCATTTATGCATTCTATCAATCTGGCGATATGATCATTCCAAAGCGACAGACAGCAAGCCATGCTGAATTAGGGGGGTCGTATGTATTGTGACATGATCTGACTGAACACGAACTGCGATGCGATCGAGCCGCAAGTGAAGTTGGGGTGTCCATACGCCGCGCGGCATGGGAGCACAACTCACAAGGGGAAAAGAGGACCGAAAAGGACGGAAGAGTCCCCGAACCGTCTATTTGTGTTAAGTTGTCCCGAGTAGACTTTAGGTATATGTCGTTATGTAGAATGTTGGACAGTCCTGTCAGAATGAATGCAACAAGTCAGCAAAAATCCGATAGTCATATTGCAGAAAATATTGGCGGCGAAGAATACAGACGCTCGAGCGTGAACGTACTTGAGTGTTTCACCGTCGCACTTTTAGTGGCACAAAAGGTTGCCTGAACAACATGCATAAGCGAAGTTACCCTTTACTTACCCACGTTGTACTAGCAGTATGTAACTCGCTGCTTCAAGAACTCGATGATTCGTTTTCACTTTAATACTCACCCACCTCTCCATTTCACGACATTGACCTCGCTGTTCTCACCTCTGTGCCAAGTCAGTCCATTTGAAGAGAAAGATCGTCTTGGCAGCTTTGTTCCGGACCAGAAAGCTGTCCGCAGTTTCGTTCGCAGTAGAAGATTGCCTGCTTGTCTATGACTGACATTCTGCCGCGTGGATGACACAGAAGACAGGTTGTCACAAATTTGGTCGGGCGCAATCAGGCCCGGTTTCGTGTGCCACCCGGCATACACGGAGACATGTAAGCGCACTCCAGTCGCACCGTGACTGGGAGAAGTGTAAGTACACCGTAGGGTTTGGATTGGTCTCGTTTATCATGACAGAAATGTACGGACACGGAACAAAAACGTTATGAGTCAGCGCGGCGTCGGGTACCAGTTTTGTTTTTGTCAGAGATCCGAGTCCGTTGTGTCTGGACGTGTCACACCAACCGTCACACAGGTCAACGTGTAGGTATTGTATTTACTAGGGTGCGTGGAAGCCAGATACCAGGTAAAAGTTCAACATTGCAGTCAACTTGACGAGAATAGTAGGAGCATCAAAGTGCAAGCTCAAATTTCAACGAGGCAGGGATTGAAAACTTGCACGCAATAGCTGATCTCGATAGGTTCGCAACGGGTCTAAACCTCGTCAAGGTAAGGGGAAACGGTAGACTGTACTGCTGTCAGTTTCATGATCATTTACAACCAGATCAGAAGCAATGACATTGCATTCAGACATTCGCAAGAATGAAAGAAACCATACGGACTCGTTGACAGGTCTGCAATTTGTGTCAGGCAACATAACAGGTGGTGCATTGTGTGTGGGAAGTGCTCTTGTTGGCCTTGATGCACTCGAGAGGTGTAGCTGTCATGAAAAACAGCTCTTGATTGAGCGGGTGAGCGCTGTGGATATCTTTGGGTTGCATCGAGCTGATGGGCGTGATGAGGAGACCCCGTGGAAATCGAAACGATTGCGCTATCTCGCCTTTTCTCACCAGATCGGGCCGTCTGATATGTCACCCACGCGTTCCCCTGATACTATCATGGATCTAGGACTGGATGGAGTACACGTTCTCATTACAGGTAAAACCACCGCAAATGTTCGCCACAGTGTACTGAGTCATTTTCAGGTGCGAGCGGCGGTATCGGTCTCGAGACCGCCAGACTGTACTGCTGTAAGTTTCATGATCATTTACAATCAGATCAGAAACGACGCTAATGACTTGGTGCATCAGCACTTGGCGCCACGGTCACCGCGCACTACAATAGCCACCGTGACCCATTTCTCCCTCTGTTACACACGTATCCCGCTCTTCAAGTTGTCCAAGCCGATCTCGCTGACGAAGCAGCCGTTATCGATCTCTTCGCTACTCTTTCTCGGTCAGATGCAGGTCCAGTTCAGGTCCTCGTTGTCAATCATGCGATTGCAGAGTCATCGCCCGTCCCCGTGGTAGAGATGTCTCTCGCACAATGGAATCGCATTCTCACGACGAACCTCACGTCTGCTTTTCTGGTGTGTCGAGAGTATCTCAAGAATCTGAGGCAAGCTTCATCAGAGGCGAAGGACAAGGCAGCGATCGTCCTTGTAGGTAGCACGGCTGGAAAGTATGGAGAAGCAGGAAACGCCGATTATGCGGTGACAAAGAGCGGTGAGAACACTCCAAAAGTTCTCTTGTTGTGCTCATCATGTGGTCGTATAGGCATGATGTATGGTCTCACGATGACGCTCAAGAACGAAATCGTAAAGATTGCCCCGCGAGGCAGAGTTAACACTGTTGCCCCTGGATGGGTATACACCCCCATGGCTGAACGTTCTCTCGCAAACCCAGTCATACGATACAGCGCCCTGGCAACGTGAGTAAGATGTATCATATGTCTTGGTGTTTCCAACGACTGATGACGGGACAGGATGCCGCTAAAGAAAATCGCGGTGCCCATCGATATCGCAACCCAGATTGTGATCCAATCATCTTCCGTGGTTTCTGGTCATGTCACTGGCCAAGTCCTGATGGTCGAAGGTGGAATGGAAGGAAGGCTGCTCAACAATCCAGAAGACATTTGATCCCAGTTTTCTGTATGGCACATCCGTGTATATTCCAGTTGAGTACCTCTGCTCATGATGTCATCCTCATCACCAAGAGTATAAAAACTCTCTCTTTCAACCTCACACTCATTCTTCTTCATGTATCTGACACTTGTCGTCGTGTTCGCCACCAGCGTACTGTTACTCAATGTCCTCGCAGTCACGACTTTCAATCCGCTCGAATACAATATAAATACTGTCACCTGCCCTGCCATCGACAGGGTTCTCGGTCAGACTATAAATATTACCATCGGTGAGCTGCCTATATGCGCACAAAACTGTAGTCTCTCATCGAATAGAATACATCGACGTCAACCCTGTTGCGAAAACGACCCTGTTGATGGTACACGGCTGGCCGAGTCTATGGACCAGTTGGGGTCGGCAAATTCAACATTTCGAAGTATTTCAGTTTCTCTGTGGAAACGAGTCTCGTCTATTCTCATATGTTTCAGAATCATTATCGTTTGATCGCCGTCGACGTCCGTGGATTCGGAGGATCCTCCCACCCGTCTGATATCCAGTCGTCGAGTACCATGGCGGATATCACCGGGGATTTGACCTGTCTTCTCGAGCACGCCAAGGCCCCGTCTGCAATTTGCATGGGGTACGTTCCTTTTCCAGTTACCAGACCTTCTGAATCTTGCCATTTGCAAGGCATGACTGGGGTTCGGTCGTATGCTACGAGGCTGCAAGGAGACGTCCGGACGTGTTCTTTGCTGTCATTGGTGTAACTGTCCCTGTGAGTCACAGCATACGAACCTGTCCATATTCTCATTTTTCCACAAGTACCGTCCTTGCTCGGGCGAATACGAACCGATCGAGTCGACTGCAGCATTGATACCTACCCTTTCGTACCAAGTCTTCTTTGCCCAAAACACGACCGAGGCCATCGTCGAGTTGAACAAAGACATTGGACGCACGTTGAGAGGTACCTTGAGGAGTGTCGCCAGTCCACCCCCGAAATCATTTTTACAGAGTCGAGAGACTTTTATGGGCGCATGGGATGGAATGGAGGTACGTTTTGGTGACCCCTTCTCATCAATATCAGTATCTGCGATTGTGATTGTCGTGTTTGCTAGATCCCTCCGATTCCATACTTTTCAAGAGAGGAAGAGGAGTACTTTATAAACAGGTTCAGCAAGCAAGGGTTCGATCATTGTACTACGTGCTTTTCACCCACCTCATTTTGCACACGCTGACGTGGTGTACGGTGTTTCTAGCACTCATGTTCTATACCAGCGGCGTAAGAGTTGACGTTTCTTCATTCCACTGTCCACGCTGATGAGGATGTTATGCGGCAGAACAAATATGGTACATGGAAATCAGCTCACGACCAAGGAAATGACACGATTCCACAACCTGTTCTTTCCGTGCTCCCTCTCGAGGTATGTGCCATCCTGTCCTGAGATGAAAATCAGCGAACGGACTCGATTCACTCGATTCAAGGATCCTGTGGCAGACTGGGTCATGTTGGCCACGTCTTCAAATGTGGCAGATTACTTGCCACAACTCACTACAAAGGTAAGTATACAACGGGCTGGCTGTGTCGGATCTCTGATACCTGCATGTATGGAGTCTATGCAAGGTGCACACTGGCCACACATGGAATTTCCGGACGTATTCAATGCGATTGTGGACGAGTGGCTGGTAGGACTGGGTGAGGTAAATGAGAAGGCAGACCCACCTTACAAGGAAGCCAAAGCAAGACAGATTATGAGCGACGAACTCTGAGGATGATTCTTTTTTTCCCCCACTGTTTGATTGAGACTGCCAGTGGTCTCTGCGATGATAGACTAGCATGTTCGTGGGCCCGGTCAGTCGCCGTCAGCCTGCGATCGCAATATGTAGTAGTGGACCGACCAAACCAGACCGCTATGAATGGTCCACAATGATGACCAGATAAGTTGTTCAATGCAAAAAAAAAGAAAAACTTGCAGAGCGAAGAAATGCAATCCTTTCGTCCAGGTTCTTCAGCATAACCGCGCAGACGACCAGAAACAGCGCTTTCTGGAATTGCGATACAAGAAATGACAGACCCGACACGTCTAACATCACATGATATTTGTATCTCATAGATCTGCGCTTTGTGTGACGTGACGCGACCATCTTGATGAACCCAGGGCGGAAGAGAGATTCAAGCGATTTCGTGTTCTGCTAAGAGCTACAGATACAATGAAAGTTTTACACGCATTATAGGACGCACTGTCAACGCTCACCATGTTAGGTATGCCGTTCGAGATTGGGTAGGAATGTTTGCAATTCGGACATATCATGACGCCTTCAACGACGTGGATCTACATGTAAGTGTAACCAACCGTACGATCCAAAATGCGAGAGGAGAACTTGAACGCACCTCGAAGAGGACATGATGTAGGTTGTGCAACAGGTCTTCGTCCGTCATTTCCGGTTGCTCGAGCGGTAGAGAAGTGTCACCAAGCTGTTGTATCTTTCTCAGAATGTATTCCTTGGATTTTGAAGTCATGACGACTAGTACTTGCCAACATAGCTGCATCGACGAGGGCACGCCATTCGAGTCTTGGAATGATTTTTTGGATAAAATCCGGATTGAGTTCTTGGTCGTGTAGTTCGATTTGGACGTCTTGTAATACCAATGGAAAGTTGTTGGCGGTGCAACCCTTTGCATGGCAAGCCAGCAAGTTATGGGTGATCAAACGGACCATCTTTGCGTACGTAAGCAATATCATTCTCCTTCCACAACCAGAGACACATTTCACGTACGAAGCCTAATAGATTGGAACTGCGGACGCCGAAGACCACGTTTTGGCTCAGAGCTAGGCTGGGTCGGATGCACGTTGGGCAAAACACGTTGTGGAAACGTCGCGAGGGTAGACTCATTGATTCTCTTGCAGCGTCATAGCCATAATGGTCAAGCCACCACTAGAGCGACCTCTTGAGTATAATCACTATTCATTGCGAAATCTCTCGCCCATGGCTTCAGTTGACTACAAACTCGGTCGGCGGGCCCGATAGCTTGCTATCTATCTTATTTCTAAAACACTTGTATTTCGTGCCTAGGCCGTCGGAAGAGGAGGTATCGATGAGCCAGATGCTCGACAAGATTCTGTGGCAGAGCGACATGATTGACAGAGAATCGCTTTGCATCCTCGCCGGACAACGTGTGCGTCAGTTCGCTCTGCCCTTTTTAGCCACGTATCAAGATAAACTAGGTTTGGTACCTTCGTCTGACAGTTCATTGCCTAGCCGACGCAGGAAACATGCTCGACTGTGCTTGTCTTGCTAACATCGTCGCCTTCAAACACTTTGGTCGACCAGAAGTCGAGATGAAGCCACCGTGGTTCGTGAGTTCCCTCCAGCCAGTCTGTTCCATCTAACCTGTTATTTTAGCACGCGCCCCCCGCGCCGCTTGCCATCCACCACGAGTATCACACTCCATGCACAGCGCGAGATATGTGTTTTGCACAAAGCAGGCGGTGTGCCGACGCCACCAGATGAGATAGGTATCGCAAAATATTTGGACAAGCTGGTCAAGGTGCGATGATTAATAGTTCTGAACGCATTGCCAAGTGCTCATCCGCAGTCCCCTGAAATCGAACACTGCACTTGAGTACCTCTGTGTGGTCAAAAGATGAATAGACAACGTTATCACGGATTCATAGAACTCGTTACGGATTTAGTATCCAATGACTGTAGAGTCGTTTTCATACCTTTCATGCGCATTTTTAAAGAGAGAGAAAAATAGTATTACTTGTGGGGGCTTGATGGGATCTGGTAAAGGCAGTCCTGGTGGCGTGACCCTAACCCTAATATGGGGTTACTGTGAGAGAGTGAACGTGTCCCAAAAGTTGAACTTGACACACGACCTCCTCCTCCTCCTCCTCCTCCTCCTCGTTCTACCTCGATGCGGCTGCATACACTCGCTGGTCTTCTGTTTCTGGTCTCTCCAGTTTTCGGTGAACCTTCAAGTTCATCTGGTTCGATTGCCCACCCAAATCTGCAACCTCTCATTGCTCGTGCTGATGCGTTCCTCTCCGCTGGTCATTTCAGCGATGCCGCTAAATCATACACCGACGCCATTTCTCTGTCTCCGGGCGATTATATCCTCTTCTACAAACGTGCCACTGCCTACTTCTCACTCAGCAGGCATTCCAGCGCACTGGACGATTTCTCCAAAGTCCTCGAGTTGACTGCTGGCGAATTTGATAAAGCAATCATGATGATGGCAAAGATACACACCAAGGATGGGAACTTTGCTCAAGCCCAGAGCACTCTTGATACCTATGCAACCAAAGTATCCGGTAGTCCTGCCATCGACGAACTGAATGCGGACATCAAGGAAGCTCAAACAGCTGCCAAGAAGGCGAGCAACGCCAAACGTGCTCAACTTTGGACAGTCTGTTCCGAGGCAGCAACCCAGGCCCTCAGAGTGGCAAGTCACAACATCGAGATCCGTCGAATTCGTGCCGAATGTAGTCTCGCAGGTGGGGACACACAAGGCGCCGTCGTTGATCTGAGGTCAGTCTTACCCCCCTCCACTTTGTCGGGGATGCTCACCCATGCGTTCATAGTCGACTGTCACATCTCTCCCAACCGAGTACCTCTTTTTTGATGCGTATATTTAGATTGGCATATTTCCTACTCCCGCCTTCGCAATCTACTTCCTCCCATACCTCTCATCTTGCCCCTCTCAAACAATGTCTACATCTGGACCCCGACTCTCCTTCCTGCAAGCCCGCTCACCGTTTGGTCAAATCCCTAGACAAAAGTTTCGCTGCACTCGACAAGCTCATCCAAGAAAATGACTGGATGGGTGTGGTAAAACACGTTGCGGGCCCATCAAGAGAGTTCCCTGGCGATGGTTTCGCATCCACGTTTGAGGATGCGTTGGAGAAACATGGTTCCCCTGAGCTCTTTGCTTCCTCCTCCTCGACACCCATCCCCGACGTGCGACTCTCGAGCCCACGTCGCGCGCACATCCTCCGGTCGATGTGCCGCGCGTACATCAAGCTAAATCTGCCAAAGAAGGGAGAAGTATGGTGTGATGCCCTCTTGGCGATGTCGGAAGATGCTCTCAAGGCTGCCTCTGAAATGATGTCCGACAGTAGTGCAGATGTAGATGCGTGGATCGGAAAGGGTGAGGCACTATTGATCCGTGAACAGTGGGAGGATGCTGTTAGGGCTTTCGAGAGAGCAGCGGAGGGTAGTGGCAGGAGCGACCGCGATGTAAGCACCTTTCATTTTGTTTAAATCAATTATATGCTCATGTATATGATAGGTACTCGGTCGGTTGCAGAAAGCTCAGCGATTGCTGAAGCAATCGAAACAAAAAGACTATTACAAAGTCTTGGGTGTTGCGCGGGATGCCGACCCCAAAACGATCAAGAAAGCCTAGTACGTATTCCTCTCTTTCTGTTGGATTACTGTATATCCACCTCAAATCAGTCGTAAAGCTGCTATGATCGCTCACCCCGACAAGGGTGGTTCTGAATCAAGGATGGCCACTGTCAACGAAGCATACGAAGTCCTCAGCAACCCTGGTAAGCATCTTTCGCATTCGACTCGACAAGACATGTTTTAATGAAGATGATCATTGCAGAACTTCGCCAGCGCTTCGACAATGGGGATGATCCGAATGACCCAAACTCCCATGGTGGCAGTCCGTTTACTGGTTTCCAAGGTGGTTTCGGAGGAGGTGGCGAGCACCCGTTCTCGCAGTTCTTCCAGACTGGCGGAAGGGGTGGTGGCTTCTCCTTCAAGTTTGGACACTAGCATCGATGATGCTTGGCTCGTGGACTTGACGCTAGATGACAGTGCGACGATGACGCTTTACGAGACTTTTGTATCATCATATCCCCATTGTTTTCTATCCATCCCGTTCGTTGCGTTGAGTCGCACAGTATGTCTAGTAAGTAGACCGAGACAACCATTGCTGTCGCGACGATTTCCTCACAGCTGTAGACATGCCTTTGAATGATGTGAGAGAACATATGTTGGAGACTACTTTTTATCATGACCGTGCTGCGGATGATGATGGCTGTACTAGACTGAGAAATAAATGCTGGAAAAAGGAAACAGAACCCGAAGCAGCGAATGCAGAGAAACACAAAATCAGGAAGAGACGGTCGTTTTTTGCACATCACGATAGTGATCTCGGATTCGATCAGCCAGCCACAGGGGAGAGAATTCTTTCTTTTCGAAGAGGACTGGGCGACAAAAGTCCCGTACGTGGTCAAATCCTTGGATTATCAACAACAGTTTGACAGCCGTGGCGGAGTTACCATTGGCTGACACGACGCTTCTCTCGCAAGACATGAAACTGGAATTAATGTGCCAGGGTTTCAACAGCGTGAGGCCTCACATGTGATATTTTTGGTTTAGGAACGTCACTTTTCTTTGCCAATGGTCTTCAAGAGCGAGCTAGGTACCGGAGCCATGTGATCCTCCTTTCGGTAACGAGATTTTATTGAACTACGGAGATTTTCCTTCTAAACTGTTATAGGAGACAACTCGGAAGAGAGGACTCGATCGGTTCTGTGTAGACAATTTTCCGAGTCGCACAATCCAGAGAGTTCCTTTATAGTAAGTGCCAGCCAGGGGACATGTGATCATGAGCACATGGGAACAAGGACAAATGGGACGTCAAATTTAGATTCACGCGTTCTCTCTGGCGAGCTCTGGGTAAAGTGCTGTTCGAGCGCTCAGCGCTCAGGACCTCTAGTGTTCGAGGTCAAAGTCGTTCGACGTAACATACCAAAAAAAGGTGACCAAACGAGATGGCTCGTCTCACACACACATTCTCAGGTCAACCATTGAGGACAGACCCACACTAGCACATCAGGTGAGTCGCGCTAACAGTAATAGGATATGGACCGATGTGTGAGTGTCTGCTCGCTTTCTGGGACCGTTCAGCAGGCGAGCTTCTTGCGACCTGTCCGCGATGTAACCCTATTTCAAACTTTCCCTGAGCAGATAAAAGGTTGTGGTATGCTTCATACTAGCTAGACCCTGCTACCACTCTTAAAAGTCTCCGGCTGTCACCGTGCCTTCAGCCATGTCTCGCCCATTGTTCTCCACGGCCGTCTCAACGATGGGACATCTTTTCGTGCAGTATTTGGCAATCGGTTTCTTTCGATCTTTGCCTCTCGTGGGGGCGTTCAGCATGTCCGTAAACACGAACGTGAGTCCTTGTTCTGTGATGATAATCTTGCCTTTCATGCTTCGTTTCAGCTCGCGGTGTGAGTAACGATGGCTGTCCTCCTGTTGTCCATTTGAATTTGCGTGGATGGTCCAGATACTGGGGTCAGAATTCATATGGTGCAACAAATCCAAGTGACACTGCAAATTGGCAACAAACCATTTCGTTCTACTGCAAAGTGGGTTACCACAATATATCTTTTTTTTTTTTCCGATTGCCTAATTAAACATGATGTTGATGACAGGATAGTACCGTCAACATTATCCCAATGGCATTTTTAGATGAATTCAACACGACAGGCGGATTACCGTCCGTCAATCTCGCAAACGTGAGTTCAAACCTGCCATTTTCGTGTCGCGACACACATTCCTCGTAGACTTGCAGCACGTCTTCCGATGCGGTGTTCCCTGGGACTCAACTTCCAAACTGCTCCTTTCTTGCTCCGGATATTCAAACGTGCCAAAATGCGGGAAAGATCGTCACTATCTCGCTTGGCGGAGCGACGGGATCAGCGGGGTTCACGGATGATTCTCAAGGTAAAGCTTTTGCACAGATCATTTGGGACCTTTTCCTTGGAGGATCAAGCAATACGCGTCCATTCGGTACCGCGGTGTTGGATGGGTAAGTTTATATAGCATTGACCGTATATTCATGCCTTGTATGACTTATTGTCGACAAGGATTGACATGGATATTGAAGGCGGATCGCAGACGGGGTTCACTGCATTCTTGACGACCCTCCGTCAACTGATGAATGGTGGTAGCAAACCGTATGTATTCTGATTATTTTGGTTGTCCCTCTTCTGATAATCATGGTCCCACCAACTTCAAGATATTACATCACTGCCGGTCAGTGAATCGTTTCAAGGCGGTACTCCACAGTTGCTAAACATCCTCCGTAGCTCCCCAGTGTCCTTATCCCGACGCATATATTGGTAACACAATAAATGCAGTACCATTTGATGCAGTGTTTGTCCAGTTTTGTGCGTATCTCAGATCACAGGAATTCCGGGCTTCGAGATGTCCGCTCATTCGTCTTGTAGACAACAACTACTGCGGGCTCACCAACTATAACAATCCAAATGTGAGCGGTTCTTGACCACCATATATGTGCCATCCGTGCTGACTTGCCGCTAGGACTGGAACTTTGCCACATGGTATCCCATCCTGTACCATTCTTAGTCCACAGATTTACATTCTTGAAACAGGGATAATTGGGCAAAGACAGTCTCTCCGAACCCGAACGTGAAGGTGTTCATCGGTGCTCCCGCGTCTTCTAGTGCAGCCGGATCGGGTTACGTCGGCGCCTCGACGATCGCTACCATCATTCAACAGACACAAAGCCAATATACATCATTTGGTGGTGTGATGCTGTGGGACATGTCGCAAGCCTATGGTTTGTCCTATTTTTTCAATGAAACGTAATATGGATACCGTTGATGGGGCTGACTGACTGTGACTATATAGCCAACAATAGGTACGACATTTCTGTGAAAAGCGCGCTGACTGGTGGTGGAGGGACTGTGCCAACCACGACGACGACGACGACGACGGTCACATCGGCGGTACAAGTCTCTACGACCGCGCCAGCGACGTCGACTACTCCCACGACCACGACCACGACCACGACCACTACTGTTACTGGCACCACGACTGCCGGCACTGGTTCTTGCGCTGGAGTTTCACCCTGGCAATCAAGTGCTACTGTAAGCCCATACCCCTAGTGTCTCACAAGCGTACTTTCGTTGACAGAGAGTTTTCTTCGCTAGTATGTTGGCGGTGACAAAGTCACGTACAAGTATGGAGTGGTTACAACACTCTTACATGTTCCCTGCGCTGACAACACAATTTTTTTTTTTTTTTAGTGGGCATCTCTGGACCGCGCAATGGTGGACCTACAATGATGTTCCTGGCGGTGAGTCGTGCATTAACACGGCGTACATGCCACAATTGATTCTGAATATACCTGCTCCCTCCGTGACTCGTATAGGTGCTGCAGGTGTTTGGGTGGATGACGGTCCCTGTACGACCAGCTTTGCGACTGCCTTGCCTGGAGGTCAAGGATCCAGATCGCAAGCTGCGTTTGGTGTCCATGAGGCAGTTGTAACAAACAGTCCATAAAGCAAAATTGTAATTTATGTACCTCGTCACTTGGATTGTGTGTATGTATGTTTTTTGAATCTACTTGTACTACTATATGCTGTGGATAATAACATATCTCCGAGTGTGCAATTGCAAGGCTTGGATGTCATGGGGGGTGCTATCAATGGGGTTCTACAAATACATGAATAAGTTGGCAACAACAAATCTGGTTGTGGACCATTCATAGCGGTCTGGTTTGGTCGGTCCACTACTACATATTGCGATCGCAGGCTGACGGCGACTGACCGGGCCCACGAACATGCTAGTCTATCATCGCAGAGACCACTGGCAGTCTCAATCAAACAGTGGGAGAAAAAAAGAATCATCCTCAGAGTT
>JBBPPV010000085.1:0-13000 GCA_038092115.1 Leccinum brunneo-olivaceum
ACCAGCGTGCCGGACGTGCCGGACGTGTGGGGCCAGGCAAAGCTTTTCGGCTCTACACGAAATGGGCCTTTGCAAACGAGCTGGAAGAAAATACCGTTCCAGAAATTCAACGCACGAATCTCGCTACCACCGTTCTTTTGCTCAAATCTCTAGGTATCAACAACTTTATGCAGTTTGAGTTTATGGATCCACCACCTGGAGAGACCCTCATCCGCGCACTTGAATTATTGTATGCACTAGGGTCGTTGAATGACAGAGGCGAGTTGACGAAACTTGGGAGACGGATGGCAGAGTTCCCGGTGGACCCTATGCTGAGCAAGGCGATCATTGAGAGCGAAAAGTATGTCTGCACAGACGAGGTGAGGGCTTTCCATTCGTTGATCTTTTAGGACCATGCTGAAAACTTGTCAGGTCCTGACAATCATCTCGATGCTGTCAGAATCCTCTTCTCTCTTTTACCGCCCCAAGGACAAGAGATTGCATGCTGACCAGGCTCGGCAGAACTTTGTTCGTGCTGGAGGAGATCACTTTACCCTGCTGAACGTCTGGGAACAATGGGCAGACACGAATTATTCGCAACAGTTTTGCTACGAGCAGTTCTTGCAGTTCAAGAGTCTTAGTCGTGCTCGAGATATCAGGGACCAGCTCGCTGGGTTGTGCGAGCGCGTCGAGGTGATCGTGAGGAGTAACCCCAACTCGAATGATATCATGCCTATCCAAAAGGCCATTACTTCTGGCTACTTTTACAATACGGTATGTTTTGTTTCAAAATTCGCGTTCGGGAGGATGCTGATCGTATGCTTTCTAGGCGCAACTACAAAGGAGTGGCGATTCGTATCGGACGCTCAAAACTAATCAGACGGTGTACATCCATCCGTCATCGAGTCTCTTCCAACACCAACCGCCTGTCAAGACGCTACTGTACTACGAGCTCGTGATGACGTCCAAGTCGTACATGCGGTGAGACCGACCCTTGTCTGGATAGCCTGAGGTCGATGACTGAAACGCTAGTTTGATTTGACAGGCAGGTGATGGAGATTAAACCTTCGTGGCTAATGGAAGGCAAGTGATTGTTTTCTGTGCCCCCCGTCCTAGCTCTTCGCTCATTCGACATGGACTATCTCTAGTTGCACCACATTACTTCAAGTCTGCAGATCTGGAGCAATTGACGACCGGGGAAAAGAAGATGCCAAAGGGCTCTGGATATTCTGGTGCCGCTGCAAATTCATAGCTTTGGATGCTGTCGGTTGCCATCCTCGACATGAGTTTGCTCATGGTGATCATTTCAAGATATTCCGCCGATTTGACATTGCTATCCCGCTTAGTGTGGGGTCTCTTGGTGACTAGAAAGTAGACATATTCTGTGTCAAGATAGTACAAGCGCGACCAGTCAGCTTTCAAGTATCATACAAGCATGTATGTATGCGATTCAGTGAAAGAGCATACTGCAATCTTCGCCAGCAGGACCTACGTCGCCCAGCTTGATTCCTTGAGGAGATCACGAAGGTGTCTCGCCTCTTCATAGTAGTCTACCGGACTTATCTTCGAGATACCATATCGCACGCGCGTTTGATCCTGTGCAAAACATGAGAGCCACCCTAGAGAGTGAAAGATTGTGTCAACTAACGTTGAAGGTATCCTGCTTGGCACGGCAGCTGAAGTTGAATGTTTTTCCGGCAGACTGTGACATCAGAGTGTTGTACTCGGACTCGTTACGCTCCTTGACACGGTTTTCAGTGACTGACGGCGCACAAGATTGTGTAGCACCTACCTTCATCTCCATGACTTCATCAGCAGTTTTCCCAAAAACCGCGAGACCAGCGTCATTGAATCCTTGTAACCACGCTTGGCCCGACCAATCCGCTACCGCCATGGACATGATATAACTAATGAGACAAGTCAGAGGTCGCAGACGTGCATAGGTTTACTGGCCATACCGGTACTCTGGGCGTTCAAACGTCTTTTCGCATTTTTCACACCGCCAACCACCGCCGAGATCGGTAACTTTCTTGTTGCAGCCTTGCGTAGGACACGCAGGGTATGCAATGCTTTCACTCTTGATGTGCATTACTGTAGCGCGGAGGGAGAAGAACTCTGCCTTGTCAGACATGCCGAGCTGTGATTCTTTGACATCGCTGATGTGACGCATTTCGTTGCGGTTGAAACCACTAAACGATGATGCACCAGACGACACTAGGCCAGAGTGGGATTGGAAGGACTTATCCGCACCGATACCATCGTACCAGCCGCGAAGTAAATGTACATCCTCGATGTCAGGCGAGATCGTCATGTAGCTCGAGGACAGCATAGAAAGATTCCGTCCTAGGCTTCGATTCAGAAAACGTAATAATTAGAACTACCAACATACCTCCAAAGTCTCCGACCTTGACGCCTTTGAAGGCAATGACGGGGAAGTCATCGGCTGTGAATGTCTCTGCCTGTCTCCCCCAAATCGTCATCCTAACGGAGTAGAGTGACTTGTCCACGATGGTGAGGTCGCGTTTCGCCACCTGTAGATGACGTTAGACAAGACGTGACTCGTGAGGGACACTTACTGATTTGTTCGTCGCTTTGGAGATGACTTCCCCAAGAGGTCCAACTTCTTTGACGATGGCAATGACATCTGGTTTCGTTCAGTCGCATGGCCAAATTGCTCTCCAGGACAGGTGTACATACCACAAGTTGAATCTTTAGGGAGGCTTTCTAGAGATGAGAGCGGGATAAAGTTGTACCTAATCATTGGTAGATTGCTTGCATCAATACACTGCGACAACAATAATTTGCCAAGTGAGACACTTCATTGGTGAGATGACCAACCTCTTCGATGACTGTGTTTTTTTCAAGGTTCATCTCATAGTCGTTTTGAACGTTGGAAAACTTTTTCTTGGCGAGGTTCACGCGGGCCCTTGAAATGAAGTAAACCTTTCCTTCCTCCAGCTTGTCGTAAAGCTCGTCCACAACCGCGTTGAAACCAGTTGCACGGATTTCGCCTGTCTCATCCATCAAAGTCACATTGAAGAGCTTTCCCTCTCCACGTTGGTTGGACCATGTTTTGACTTCGGTTTTTTGAGTGACACGAGCCTTGATGGTCCAGTTATTCTGGTAAGGGCTGAGGCCTTCAATGGGATAGATCGACCTGCCCTGTCTAGCGCTGGGACCAGATTGAGCCATAGCTGGACGGCTAGAGGGAGCGAGGGTCTGGGTGCTTGTGGACGCGTCAGGCGTGTCGACGGCTGTGTTGGAAGGGGCGCTTAATGAGGGGGCAATTGAAACTGGATTGCCTATTTTCTCCTCGTCTCTGGAAAGGACGTGGAGATTGAGGATGATGATGAGTCTAGAAAGACGTGAGCATGATCACTAGATAAATGACAAAGAGCCAGACCTTTTATCCCCTACAAAGTTGCAGGTGAGTCTGTCGACGACGACGACAGTATTCTTGATGAGATCTCCGCGTGTAACGAGTTCGTTGAGCTGTGTCGCGAGCATTGCCTGGACAAAGTGAACGCCGTCCGAGATGATGATGCGGTACCTGTCGATGGGCACGGACGTGCTCGTCGACTGATTTGCTACCTTTTTGATGGAGAGCAGTTGGACGGTGTAGCCCGAGCCGAGCTCGTCAATCTCTGCTGGAGAAGCCTCGCTGAGCCGTGTGCAGATTCCTGCTGAGAGCTGCTGCGACATGGTGGATGAGTGCAGGGGGACGTGTCGCGTTGTTTGCACTAATACATTCATTGTTTGTCACTACCACTCATGTTAGACGAGCCAGACGGCCTCTTCAGCCAGGAAAAAGTGCCAACAAAATCGTACATACCACCCGGTGAGACGACGAATTACATTCAGTTGCGTTTCCAGCTCGCCCGGTTCAGAGTCTACCGCATCGTCCAACTACCAGTTACATTTACCTTTGCGAACCTCCACACGTTGATCCAGTACATGTTCGGATGGAGTGATACACATCTCCATCATGCAGAAGTCTTTCCAAATACCGTTCTCCACGACGAGCAGGAACTGGAAGGCACTATCAAGTCCTGTGGTCGTAAACACCCCCTCGAAGATTACGAACTGAATGCTTATTGGGCGATCGACCACTGGAAGCGCTTTGAACCGGAAAACAAGCCCATCTACCGCGTACAACCCAAGGTCACCCACAGAAAGGACTCGATAGATCGTGTCATGTTAATGGAGGAAAAGGGGGTCGCTCTCAAGAGCATCTGGACACAAAAGGAGGTCCCCAATGTCAGCGATGATCAGTGTCTGAATGCACAAATCGCAATCATTTATACGTATGATTTCGGTGGTACGTACTATCATCATATCCACCAAAGTATCTTGATCATCGCCAGATGAGTGGACGGTGCATATTACTTGCCAAGAGGGCAATATATTCCATCGTCTAGATACTCCCAGCAATCTCCCCATTTTCAAAGACGCTCGAGGAGCTGTGAGCCCACCAAGCTCTTGTGTGAAAGTGCTTATGAATACACTCAGCCCCCCAATGAGCACACTCATCAGGATGCAGATTTATTGCTGGTGATTACACTCCAGTCGTTCCACGTATGTTGAAAGTGACACGTTATTTACAGGAGGACGACGCAGAAGACAAAGAGGTCTCTTCGCGTCTCTTTGACGCTTCATACTTTGAACGATATTGTGAAGGAAGAGTCACTTCAGAGGCTCGCAGGACTAAACTTGACATCCTCACATCGGAAGAAGCTGAAGCTCGGCGTCGCGAGTACTTGCAAAGGCAGAAAGAAAAAGCAGAAAGAATTGTCGACGGCGAAGAGGACGAGGACGAGGACGAGGACGAGGACGAGGATGAATATGATTCCGAAGAATACGACGAATAATTGCTAACCGTGTATGTTATTGCACATCTGTATAGGTTTATGATACTCGGGAAACGGTTCTTGCCAGCCTTCAATGTGGTCAACGAGTGACGTCCTGCGCTCTGTTGGATGGTTCCTTGAGTGCTTCTCAGCAGGTCATCCTGGAGTCCATGTCTACACTCGAGATTGCATACACCGTCGCTTTTCCAAGAACCTACGCGCAACTAGTATCGATAGTGAAAGTGGGTTGTTTTGAAAGTGAGACTCACCAACTAAAAGTGACAGGCCAACTCTGGACTCCTCGCCGTGTTTCTGCTGTACGATGTGAGATATCTTGACGCGTACCTTTAATAGTCATCTTCCCGCCCGATGTCACGCAGCTACTCTGATTTTGTCGAGGTGAACGCGTCCCTGCAAGTTGCAAGTCATACCCGCTTTCAGTGGCAGCAGAATTGGAACGACTAACAAGACATGGCCTGCGAATCATCACCTCTCGGTATATCATGCAGTTGATTGCGCCGCAGACGCAGTTCAAGTCCCTATCAACAACTCGGAGCGGTCCGTCAACTTTTGCGCGTCCTTGGCACCTCTGAATAGAGTCTTTCAGGCCCAAACGAAACTGCCTGTTTCAGACAGGTGAGCTGACGCCTTGACACGTACATGTGTCTCGTCGCTACTAGTTTGTCTCATGTCCGAGCGCGTAACCGAGAAATGATGGGCTGCGATAAAGCAGGTCACCGCCCGTCTTGAACACCGTCCTCGGAGTTATACTACGAGACAACTCCAGATCCATGATCGACGGCCTTGCTGTCCCAGATGCACTCGTCGAGATCGAGCGGCGAGCTGGTGGGCCCCCGGAACTTGTCTAGCAGAGTGGATTAGCCGAAGAGCTGTCCGTATATGCTATACGAATTGCACGGGAAAGCAACGCCACGTAGATGGGTGGGTCTTCACCGAGGCGCGAGGTCGATCTACAGCACGTATCGTGCTGGCAGACGGTCCATCGTAGACCCCGGGGACACTCGACGCAGCTCGGATTATTATATTGGAGACGAGCGCAGTTCCCGGGACTCGGAACGGACGTCGTGTGGTCGAATTTCCATGGCAAAGAGCTAAGAATTGTCATTGTCCTCGTGATGAGTGCGGTACCGGCCACCCACGCTATCGATGAAGCACAAGGTCATGATATGCCTATAGCGAGGTATGTACATAATCGTTCTAATCTTCAATGACTACCTTGTCCTAGTGGAGTGAGTTCGACCGGGTCGATCTCAGAGAGCGATGACAGACGCACTTTATAGAAAGCGACGTGATTCTTGATGTGGACAGCCTTTGCCTTTGGCTGTGCATAATACCTGGAGCATGGCCAAGTGTAAGGATGAGGCAGAAAGCGGCGACTTGCCATGCGATGTCCTTTACGCTCTTTCCATCGACATCGGCGGAATAGTACGAGGCAGCACTATTGACTATGAGCGTCTATATCGAGTCATGATACGTGTAGTACCCTTTCCACGGACAGACAGTGCTGGGTGGGTCTGACTGAGGACGAGAATGAGACGCCGTTGTCAGTGGTGCTTACGAGGTCGATGAGCTGCTCAGTTTCGTTTTCCGGACGGTCTCGGGTGGAAAGTAAAAGTTGCCCTCGAGACTGACAGGTTCCTCACACTCTGCCAAGACGATACCGTTGAGGAGCACTTTGACCATGGTGGAGAAAAAGATAGTCGGAAAGATCCGGAATCATTCTTGACCATCCCCGCACTGGGATGCCTCAAGACGAGAAAAATGGGACAACTCACAGCATGATTGGTGAGCATCTCCTCCTCCTCCTCCTCGTACTCATTCACTATCCATTCCACAGCCGGTGCTGGTGGTGGTCTCGTCGCCAGTGTAGCTACTTGTCCACTCGATGTCGTCAAGACAAAACTACAGGCTCAGCGCGCAGTCCATGGCCACCCTGGCTACGAAGGCGTCCTAGGTATATATCGTATGTTTATGACATCTCCGACTGTCCCTCATTTTTCTTCAGATATCGTCAAGAACACTTTGCGACATGATGGTATTCGCGGTCTCTACCGAGGTTTGGGTCCAACTATCCTTGGTTACCTTCCCACCTGGGCAATCTACTTTGCCGTCTATGATGGCATCAAACAACGCTTCGGTGAACCTCCCCTCGGAGAACCCGTTCCTTCCGGGCGAATCTACCCCGCTGCCCAGCCAAAGGGCTACCAGCCAGTCATGCGTGACCACCCCTGGACCCTCCATATCCTCTCTGCCATGATCGCTGGTGCGACCAGCACAACCTGTACTAACCCTCTCTGGGTCATCAAGACCCGTTTCATGGTATTCCGTCATCCATCTGCCGTCAATATGATCCCCCCTGCTGATAATACCCTCACAACCATCAGACCCAGTCTCGCCGCGAAGTCAGGTATCGGCACACTTTTGATGCCGCCCTCACCATCTATCGTACAGAAGGCATCCGCGCTTTCTACCGCGGCCTTCTGCCCAGTCTTTTTGGCATCACTCACGTTGCCGTCCAGTTCCCACTGTATGAACAGCTGAAACTATGGGCACGTGCGTCCCTTTTTTTTTCCGATCCATCCCCCATGACTCACCCTCTTTCACAAAGAGGGCGACTCGACAGCTCCTCTCCGCAGCGGTACCATCCTTCTCTGCTCCGCCATGGCCAAAATGACCGCTTCCGTCGCCACATACCCCCATGAAGTAGTACGTACACGACTCCAGACACTCCGACTACCCATCGCGGAGGATCTGTCGTCAGATGGCATGATCAAGGCACATACGAAACGGAGCATCCTATACATCACCCGCAAGATCATACAAAAGGAAGGCTGGAGTGGCCTATACAAAGGGCTTTCCGTCAACCTATTTCGTACTGTACCAAACAGCGCCGTGACGCTCTTGACGTGCGTGATCCGATCCATACACATGGCTCCAAATTGACGCCAATTTAGATACGAACTGCTCATGCGTCATTTGTCCTCGGCAAGATGACCGTTTCCTATACCACATCTTATCCATCCACGCCAAATGATTGAATTAGACCACACCACCAAGCTTAATCCGCTCGCTGTGCATTATTAGGAGTCAACGTCTTTGCACTTAATTTATTCCTTGTCATCGTTTTCGCATTGGCTCAATGATTCATACACCTGCTTGCTGGGACGTTATTCTTTTTGACATTGAATGGAGATTGCGTGGTCATGGGATCTCGTGCCATTTGTCCCATCATTCCCTCGTTCCTGCGCAACTAGAGAGGTGAGACGAACGGCTGTGTCCGACTGTCCATGTGGCATCAGCTCAGGGACACTCGGAAAACAAAACATGAGACCTTTCTCCGCTGGCAGGCACCCGCACTTTGATTCACTCCCCCCAGACAGTCCTCAATGTATGTATCGTCATCATTAGAAAACAAGACTATGCTGTCGTATTGTATATCCTTGCGCCCACGGTACGCGAAAAAGAAAACAAGGAACCAACAAAAAAAAAAAAAAAAAAAAAGAGGAAAAAAAAAAAAAGTCAGTGGAAAGAAGAAAAAGAAGTTCATTAATGTCCGTCCCCCCGAGAACGAGAATCAGCCATCTCTGTCCACGCAATACATAGCAAACTTTTGGCTGGATAGTTGAAAGCGAGCGAGCGTATGGGTGTGGAAGCGGTTTGCACATGGTATTGGTCTGCATGGGGATATAAAAGCGTCCAGCAAAGTATAAATCGGATGGTGCTCCCGTGATGCAATGAATGGATGAGCCATAAAGCTTGCGTGCTGACAGGCTACTCGAAAAAAGATGAAGGTGCTTGTTTCGGTGGATAAAACTCGGAAGGGCACGGTCCGCACAGGAAAGCACAACGTAATTACCGAAGAGCGGGCGAATGGAAAAAGGACAGCCTGCGAACAAAAGGTTGACCGGGCGAAGCGTGTAAGCGTGTAAAGTGGCAGCTGCGTAGTTATACCGGTCAGAAAGCGAGAAGCAGAGAAAACATGCAACACCACTACACGCCACGAGAGAGCGACAACAGGAGGGGGAGCTGCAACGCAGACAAAAGGTATCCGAACGACGTTTCGACCACAATGAGAACCGGGCTGCAAATAAAATAAAAAGTAAACGCGTACAGGAACGCCTGAGCTAGTGATGTTGCACCGTATCACCAGCATCGCTCAGGGTTTCCACTCTAACTCCTCTTGACGAGCTAACACTCCGAATATCCCTGCCTTCTTCAGCCAGTTCGCGATTGATCAATGCATCTTCCTTTCTTTCCTCGGGTTCTTCCACTGTTGCACCAGCAAAATCCGGTTTTCGTAAAGCCTTCCTAAACGCATCCGCCATGATCGCTGCATCAGCACCCGAGAAGGGTCCTTGATCTCCGGCGGAATGTGTCCTTGAGATGTCCGAAACACCGTCGGGAGATACCATCGAAGCAGGTCTATGATGCTCGGAAGAAGCGCGCCCGCCTCCTACTACTGCGCCGCCAAGTAGTGGTAACTGTGGTGAGTTCGAATTTTGTGCGTTTGCCATCATGGGTGAAGATGATCCCATGGACCCACGGTGCGCGAGTCGCTCGCGTTGCCGTAGGCGTCGCATGATCAACCAGACGAGAACACCGCCTGCAACGATGGCGAGGAAGCCGAGGACTACTATCACCGCAATTGCCCAGCGTGGGAAAGTAGTGCTACCACTGGATTGTTGTTGGATGTTACCAGACGGTGTTGATGAGGACGAATCAGATGCAATTGATGCCGTTGAGACAATTGAAGCAGCAGAAAGCGTCGATTCGACGGAGAGGGTAGATTCGATGGAGAGGGTGGAAAGAGAAGACTGTGACATGGAAGAAGCTACCGAGTCTGCATACGTTGTTTCTGGATGGATAGATGAGCGAGTAATGGGTTGGGTATGCTGACGGTACATACGGACTGCGAAGAAAGTGGGATTCGTTGTTTGTGAACCATCGAGACCAGCTTGGTTAGTTATGACCCAATAAAACGGATATGACATGTTTCCCATGCTCGGTGTCCAAGTCAATCCAGTTTCACCAAACCAACTATCATCGACAAGCACAGTGATTTCACCCGCAGAACCGGTCGGGTTCACGATGTTGGTGCTGCTGAACAATACTGTCAAGTTAAGACCGTTGAAAAGGTACGCGTTGACCAAGTTTTCCTGATCGATTTGTGGACGCCGACTGTTCCCTGAGTGGGAGTGGGTAGACGAGGGTGTGAAGAGTAGGGAGACTTACAGACGACTGCCGCCCATTGATGCTGATAAACCTCTGTTCCGGCAGTGGGGAAGCAAGTGACGTTGTCGTTGTTGGCGTATATCTGACAGTCAGATTTTGCTTGCTCTGATGAGGGATCGGTTGAGAAGAATGAGATGCGCCAGGCAAGGATGTGTCAAGAGATGAATGACGCACCGACTGCGGAGCTATCGGAGACGACGTTACCCTGCCTCTTGGCGAGCAAAGGAGTAGGGAATGGGGGGGCAGGGGCTACCGCGAGCGGTTTTGATGGTGCAGCGGTTTGGAGAGGCCACTGGGCATCGCCGGATAAGTTCGGAGACATTACAAAGGATCGAAGAAAAAGATAAAATAAGAGATGATTTGGGGAGGAAAAGTCTAGGAAGGGAGACTGTGTGATGGGGGTGAGCGAGGATGAGAGGAGTAGATATTATGAAAGTAAAATCCTGGGAATGACCAAGGCGGGGGGGGGGAAAAGAGAGAAGGTCCTTGGCGACGTCTTGTACGACGAGGACGATGCGGTCGGGGACGACAGCGACGACGACGACGACGACGAGTGTGCGACGAGTAGGGAGGGAGCGACGAGACGGGTCAAAGGACACTGGCAGCGTTGCAAAACCGAAACCCAGAATTCTCCCAAGGACCCCGAAGACTTTAATTATATAATATAATATATTAATATTAATATTTGGGGGGTTTCTCGTGATTCACCGAGTTGGATGACCCCTCGAAAAGAAAAAAAAAAAGTGTCCGGTGGACAGCGACGAGAGCTCAGCGCTCATGGACGAGTGAAATGAGAGGACGTAAAAAAAAAAGTCAGCGGTGATGATGTTGTGTTCGATGATGTGAGACTTATCTCTGACATGTCCCATGAAGAAGCGCCAATATGGCCCGCTTTTCTCGGTCAAGAATATTGTCGGTCGCGTAGACCCAAGATCACCCAGATCACGACTGCACCAGGCCAGCTCGGTGCCGGAGAGACAGAAACAGAGGCGGACGATCCAGTGAGCACTCGAACATCGTCGTACAGCCAGTGCTGACCTCTTCAAATAGCCAAGTCATCTGCCGACGACCCGTATCAGGCCTCTCTCGGAACCACTCGTCCCTCCGAGCGTGCTCTCTTTCTTTCTCTTTGAATTTGGTCGTCTCTTGTCTGTCGTGCCCGCGGCGTGTGGCGTGTTGGTCAACGTCTGCTGTCTGTACTCTCCACCACATCATGTGTACACTACCCGTCGCAGGTGTCCACCCGACAGGGGCGATTATTTTATCGCCATTTTGTGGGTATGTCGTCCATTTCTTCCACCATCTTCTCATGCCATCCCTCGTCAGGCACTCCTCACCGCTCATCAGTGCCTCAAACTCACCACCGGCCTTTTACACCGCTGGCATGCTTACTATCCACCCCTCTCTACTCTCATTCGTCTGCTCGCACTACAGGCCATCTGTTGGCCCGCCACACATTTCACCCTGGGTATCGTCGGAAGCTTAGGCACGAACATCGTCTTGACCAACGACAACCTCACTCTCCTCGAACGTGCCCTCCTCCGCTGGTCAACCGCCCGTCCCGATATCTGCTGGGCAGTCATCGGCACAACAACGTCCGTGTCGCGAAGCATCCAAATCTGGGTCACAAGCAATCTATTATCGTCCACAGGCTCGGCATCGAAACCTAATGTCCCTTCTGTCCCCGTGAGACCGAGAAGGACTATCGCAACCGAAGAGACGAGAAAACTGATGGGGAGAAAGTGGGACTGGGGCATCGTCGCTAGAGTGTGCATGTTGCCTGCAGCATCCTTGTACTTTGTCATGGCATGGATTGCAGTTTGGAGGAGAGAAGTAGGTGGTTGCTGATCATCAATGACAGTGTTATACATGAAACGCTTTAAATCTTTCTAGACGATCAGCATACAGACAGCCAAGAGAGGTACGTCTAAAAATTTAGATGTAGAACATGCTCCCAGCAAGACCCGGATGAACACCATTGCTCCACGCCTTCAACGCAGCGTTATATACCCTGTCCTCCTCGTCCTTCTTATCCGCCTTTGACTTTCCCTTGGACGTCGTCGTCGTCTTGTCTTCAGACACCAAGAAATCATTCAAGTAGCACCGGCCACGCTCGCATGCCAGATCAGCATAGTACGCCGGGGGCACCAGACTGACCGCTTTCGTGGCACGCGCATACATGTAGCTCGCCGTGTTGATGCCTTGCTGAACTTCGTCCGCACCGAGCCTGCTTTCGTCATACACAACAGTGTAATGCGTAGGCTTCACGTGGCCCTGCAAACCTGCATGCGCTTGGAGATAAAAGTCGAAATCAAACCTATCGAAAAACTATTGGCATACAACATGAATGAACAGGATAATACGTACACTGCTGTGACGCCCTTGTCCACCACAGTCCCTGGACGGGTGTTGCCGTTCTTGTCCGCTAGCGCTTCAGAGGGCCAGTTTCGGACGTGGTGACGCTTGCCGCATATTACGATCGTCAACAGAGGTCGGTAAGGCTTTCCTTGTGGGCCACCCTTTGGGCTCACTCTCTTGAATGCATCAAGTATCTTTGGAAGCTCTGCGCTAAGGACCGTGTCGAATTGTCCCTGTTGTGATACACGTTCATTAAAACAGGTCTGATGACAGGACGTTTCGATCACGTACCTCGGAAACACCGTCCCTAAATATGTAGACGCGCTCCGGCAGGGTCTTGCTGACCTCTTGATACCGCTTCAACCGTTCGATCATCATATCCGAGAGTTCATCAATCATCTATTTGTTTCCAGGGTCATGTCATGCGGCTACATCGCAAACATTGGCAACGCACCTCTTGTTTCGACTTCTGGCACCGCATACTCGCTGGAAACTGGGCAAAGTTATTATCCACGCTGGCCACCACGGCCGCAATGGATGGTGTTCCATCGATGCTCCCCGGT
>JBBPPV010000086.1:0-12876 GCA_038092115.1 Leccinum brunneo-olivaceum
GGAAACACACTCACGGGAAAGAACAAGGGAATGCCTTTGTGTGAAGCAAGTTAACTTCAATTCTGTGCAAGAAAAATGTACTTGCCTTTCTTGTGTAGCGTTTCGTTGATTTGCATCCAGCCGACCCCAGGCTGGCACACAATGTCCGCATCTTGTTCTATTTCGCAAGATATAACACAAGGATCAAGAGCAGTCAGGAATTGGCTGTGGCACGGTCACGACAAAATATACGAACCATGAATCTCGAGAATCTTGTTCATATTGGACATATCCACGCAAATACCCCCTGTTGCATGCTATCCGGAAATTAGTCGTGATAACTAATGTAAGCGGCATGAAAGAATAGTGTCTCAGGAATAGGTTGTTCGTCCGAGTGAGTGAGGAACACAGGTAAAATGACCCTGGTGCAACGGAAACGCCCAAAGTAATCTACAATACAAAGGGGCCAGCAGCTCACCCCCTGAGTGTTTCCCTCGAGACTCGTTCCACCCGAGAATGGGACTATTGGCATCCGGTACTTGGTGGCTATTTTGACGAGCTTGACCACGTCTTCTGTGCTGCTTGGGTATACCACCACTGAATGAAGAGCACCTGTATGTCCAACCAGGGTATACATATAGTTAATCAAGTGATCTCCGGCAGAAGATGCGATGGAAAACGGACAGGAGAGCCAGCGATTTATCAAGACAGAAACGTACCATCAAAATAATCGTGGGCAGAAAACCCATGTATCCGGAGGTCTTCTAGGTCGGTGCTGACTACCCCAGATTCGTGACCCTCATTGTCGAAAGCGTGCCTCAGTTCTTGTATGGCCTTTTTGAAATCTTCTAGGGTCCCATATGTTGGCTCGTCATCTTCTTTGGACACTTGCTGGCGCCAAAGACCAAGAGAAGCGAGTGGGGATGGCAGACTAACTGCCGAACCGATGCTGTAGCCTGCGAGTGCGCAAGTTAAAGCGCCCAACAGAAGAGGTAAACGGGATCTGGAAAGTGCGTTTGTACTGCTGGTGCTAGCATAACGCGAACGCGGGGCTGGCAAAGAACGAATGGGTCTGCGTACGACCAGGGTTGTACTTGCTCGAGACAAGATAGTGCGTAGAGCCGTTGATCGATACATCTCGAGGTCGATATGCACTAGGTCAAGTGAGAGTGAGTGGGAACAGAATGTGTCCACGACTCACAATTTATTTAAACCGCTTTTAATAGGTCAAAAGCCTGCTGGTAATCCGTCCAACCGACTGTGAATTGAACTGCAATGCCATCAGCCCGGTGTTGTGGAGATGGCAGGAAGGTGGATGGCGAGCACACGGTGATACTACTCGACTCACTGGGGTGCTCGTGCTGGATAAACCCGACGGTTTTTCACTGGCAAGCGAGTACATCACAAGTGATATTTACTAGGATCGACAAAACTAGTGTACCATTTGCATGCCTGGCATTTCACGGTCACTGATCATTTGACAATGCTGGGTGATATTATTGCAGCGACCAGGGTATATCTACACGACAGTATGGCTATAGAGCCTATAGGACGTGTTAATTCTCCACTGTCAGACTCTTCTGACAACATACCTTGGGTGCCAAACTGACGATCTTCCCCCAACCCTTCAGCCGTAAGTCTGCACTGACAATCCCACCTATTCGTGTACCCAGCATCTCCCTCTTATTGTTCAACAACACTACCGCGTTGTCGTCGAATCTGACGAACCTCCCGTCGGGTCTTCTCACTGGCTTCCTGGTGCGCACAATCACAGCACGACGCACATCTCCTCGACGCACTTTGAGTGCAGTGGCAGAAGCAGCTTGCGCAGCGGTAAGTGGACGTGCGCGTTTCACGACACAAACGATTTCATCCCCAATTGACCCCCATCCGTTGTTGACCTTTTGTTTTAGGACGTTGACACACTCTACAAGGAGAGCTCCAGAGTTGTCTATAACCTGTATCAATGAGTACAGGCTCAAGAACGACCGGGTGTAGGGCGTACATTTAGCGTTCCCTTGAGACCAATCATGACGAGTAGGAAAAGAATTGAGGTGGATAAAAAAGTCGCATAGTTCCCACGTCCGAGCTCGGAAGAAGGAGTTAGACGCCGAGCGAGGAGATCCGTATACGACCATCCGTTTCGCGTTTCTGACCCCTCCCACGACTTTCCCCTTTACTACCATCATCGAGAAATCATGCCAGCGTCGCGTCGTGGTAGTGGCAGCGTCGTCCTGCCCTCGGGACAGACCATCGCCATCCATACCCGCACTCAAGATGAGGAAGACCTTCCGCATGCCACCAAGAAGTATGTCCTACGTGCTCATTGCGATCCTCTTGACAGTTTGTGATATGAGATCGCATACTTACACTCCTTTTATCCCTCGTGTGATCTTAGGACGATGGCAGACCATCTCAGGAAATACGAGACTCTGTCAGTCTTGCATTGTAATCTTTACTGAACGCTCGCTACTGAACAAGTGCCCCGTTTTCGGCAAAAACCACCGTGCTTGGATGCATGGAATAGGTTCACCCTCACCCCCCAGAGAATGCGTATGATCGTCGAAGCATTCACCGAATCCCTTGAATTGGGACTGGCAAAGTACAATCAAATCGTGGTACGCACCTATGCCGTTTTCCCCCCCCTTTCCCTATTCGTTCCATTGCTTTATTTCTTGGTCGTTCCTGAATGGAGATGGAAATATCCTGAATATGGAGCTTCTGTCGATCGGCTATCACGAAGCTGTCGGACATGGGAGGAATAAAACTCTTATCCGTGTGGTGCACATTGATTCTCCTATATGCGCACATTTCTTGTTTCGTTTCCGTATGCATGTCTTTTCGGGGACTGAATCGTCCTCTAATGGATCTTGCTTGAACACCGTCTAGCCCATGATTCCTACATTCGTATTTGGGTGGCCATCCGGCCAGGAAACCGGTGACTTTTTGGCCCTCGATCTTGGTGCGTGATGTTCGCTATGCTCTCATCCTCGTCTAACATTATCCACCGTGCTGGAACGCTGCTTGGATTGACTTGTTCATCATCCTGTTGCTAGGTGGCACTAACCTTCGAGTTTGCCTTGTGACCCTGCAAGGCGATGGCAAATTTGAACTTACACAGACCAAGTATCGTCTCACTGAAGAGCAGAAACAAGACGATGGACAAAAGTTGTTTGATTTTTGTGCTGAATGTCTGAAGACGTTCGTCGATTCGAATACGGGTGACGGCCCGGGTATGTTGAAAGTGGGCCAGACGTTGCCTTTAGGATTCACTGTACGTGACACCTTGAACGGTATTTGATGTGATGGCTCAGGAGACACTTGGATTGTCACCAACAGTTCTCCTATCCATGCACGTGAGTCTGAGTCTCATTTCAGGATCCAAGCTATCTGAAAGTCCATTTTCTGCGCTAACATTGGGTGACTGACGCCAACGATACGAACTGTACAATGTCATATGCGTTTACTCTTTCTTGTTAAAGACAAGAACGGATCGATCATGGTGAGCTCATTCGCTGGACGAAAGGGTTCGGCGCACCCAACACGGAGGGAAGAGATGTCGCTGAGATGTTCAAACAGTCTCTTGCAAAATATGTACGTTGCTCCTTGCTGCTGCCTGAAGTGTCTGATAACTTATAATACTCTTTACTCAGGATCTTCCTGTGCACTTGACAGCGCTCATAAACGACACCACCGGCACGCTCATAGCATCGCACTACGTCAGCCCTAGAACCAAGATAGCCGTCATCTTTGGAACTGGCTGCAATGCTGCATACATGGAGCATGTTAAAAACATCCCCAAGATTGCAAACCTGGGCATTCCTCCTGATGTTGACATGGCGATTAATTGTGAATGGGTTCGTTGTGCCCACATGGTTATCCTCAACGGAATGCTTACTTGTCCTCAAGGGTGCTTTTGACTCGTTCGAGCATGAACATCTTCCTCGGACGAAATACGATGCGATTGTCGACGAAACATCAAACAAACCTGGTGAACAAGCATTTGAGGTGAGCAACTTTATAGATAGAGAACCATCTATTAACTCACCGGTTTCAAGAAACTCATATCAGGTCGTTACCTGGGTGAAATTCTCCGACTGGTCCTTTGTGAGCTCATAGATGAGGGTGTACTTTTCCTCGGTCAGAATACGTACAAGCTCGAGAGACCGTATTGCTTTGATACTGCCTTTTTGTCACTGATGGAAAGGTGAGTTGCTTTTCTGTATTTCGATATAGACTCACGTGTTGTCAGTGACCCGACAGACGAGCTTCTGATGATCATTGGTATATTCACCCATTTTTTCGCCCTTGAGACGACACTGGCCGAACGGCAATTCTTCCGAGCTCTCGCGAAACTGATTGGGCGGCGTGCGGCACGACTGAGTTCATGTGGCATTGCAGCGATTGTGAAAAAGATGGGGTATTTAGAGGAAGGGTGCTCTGTCGGTGCAGACGGTAGTTTGTACAATGTGTGTGGATTTCTACGTTCTTTTCTTTCTCCGACTGATTGCTTTTCCTCCGGACAGAAATATCCTGGGTTCGCCGACAGGGTACATGAAGGTCTCCAAGACATTTTTGGAGACAAGGGACGGTGAGGGAACATGCCACTTTACCCCGTCGATGGCTGACGTTGATCTACCCGACTTATCACCGCGGGTGATGTATAGTAATATTGTGACGCACCATGCTGAAGACGGGAGTGGAGTTGGCAGTGCAATTATCGCTGGTAAGTCGAAAAATGGTATCTCCACCGATTCGTTGACGTGATCGAACCTTTTTTCTGTTGGTAGCGATGACGAAGATCAGGAAAGATGCCGGCTTGTATGTGAATGTCTGAAAGAGGTCGTACGTGTGTTTCAGATGGCGATTAGAATGAAGGAGACAAGGGGACGGAATGTAATAGAGCACTGGCTGTACCACCACCACGTATCAAACCGCCCATTTCTTGGCGCGAAACCCAGAGAAAAAAAAGATTTTTGGCGACGCCTCCGGAACGATATTACATTTTATTCATACAAGCGACTCTACCTACGAGAGAGAAGACATTCGTGTCACATAACTGAAGGACATGACAGCGATTTTGCGGATGGGAACCAAGAAATTGTGACTGTACGTGATATATAGAAAAAGAGCGAGAGAGTGTCTAGAAGTTTGTTATCCGAGAAAAAAAAAAAAAAACACATCGTCTCCGCTCCCAGTCGTCAAACGCAAATTTGGATCGACCCATGTTCCAGACTGTGATCAAGAACTAACCGAAACGAGAACGACAGGGCGGAGGATGGTACGTATACCTTGTTCGGATCCGGTGTAGACGGATGCTATACGGCCAAAGGAGGCTTGTCCTCGTCGACAAATCGGACTGAACCATCATTGTCACTCTGTTGAGTAGTTTTGAGGGAGATACGGACGTCAAGTGCTCTCGGAGATAGAGGAGCAGCTGTGGGAGGTTGAGTAGATAGCCGACGCATGTTCTGGAGACCGGAGGTAGCACGGCGTGTAGCCATATCCCTTGTCCAGGCTTTACCCTCCGAGACACGATAGATTATGAGAAGGGGTGCAATGACCTGCAAATTCAGGTGAACTGCTGAAACAAGAATGAGCTGTGCTACAACTTACCTGCGCCTCGCCTAGGATTTGTAAGAACGCATTGGCCAGGGGGCTGTTTGTCGCATATGGGACGAGGTAGAGCAGTGAGCATATCGAGTACACGGCAGCACTTTCGACGACCATTGCGGCAAAGCTAGCGTAAAGGAAGCCGTATGCAGGACCAAGAGCCTTTGAGATACATGCACGGTGATAGAGCAACCGAAGGACGGTTAGGATACAGATGAGGATGTTGATAGCGAGAGAGACGCTGAGATATGGGAAGAGGAAACTAAAGGACATCCAGCCAATTGCGGATTGTGCAGGTTGTGAGACGATGATGACCCAGAGAGAGCCGGTGACTGAAATTCTAGCGTGTTTGATTGCGACAAATCACCAAGTAAAGTGAACATACCGACGGAAGCGAGTAACATGAAGCATCCAAGCCCAGTGACGATGAGATGGAACTTGCTATCTCTGTAAACTACGATACAGCGCCATATCTTGGAAGAGTGTGTGGGTCATCGAAATGAAGAAAGGCGGGATACACACCATCAGAGCATCCGCACACCAGTTTGAAACGACAAAGGCGACGTTGAGAGGAGCGGACGAAGTGTTTATTTCATAGGCGCTGGGACCTGAAAGAGAGTTGAGCTTCTGCTTCAAGATGGATGCAGAATGACACACCCCCGGGGTAATTCCTATCGTTTATGAAGCCTAGCTGGGTGATCTGTGCGTTGGCAGCAACGTAGAGTGTGCTCAAAGCAAAGACAAAATTGACGTAGATGAAGAAAAACCAATGTTTTTTTGCAGCGCCGTCACGGGAGCGAATGCGAGCCCAGAGCGAGCGCGCGCACATGACATAGAGAACGACGACGACGCCATAGAGGATGGCGGTGACGATCGCGCCGTAGAGCCAGGTGCCCTCTACGTATATTTCCGGTGGCTGGAACACGTCCGACATCGCGGGGACGACGAGGCGAGAGGCCCCGCAACTTGAGGGGACAGACGTGGGAGATATGAATACATTGCATTGACATCTCAACTTAGGTCATCTCACACCATGCATTACGACCTTGGTAAAGCCGTCGGATACACCTTTGATCATCAGTCCGTGAGTGTACGTCTCTTGTCATTTCCCAACTCACACTCACGCCTTGTCAGGTTGCCTGGACACGCAAGGACATCATCACGTACGCACTCGGCGTAGGTGCGAAAAAAGATGACCTCGCACTCGTATACGGTAAATGCGACGCCAGCCTGATCTCTGCTCTTTCTGACAGCCTTGCAGAGCTCGGTATGTCTTTTTAGTTGACCCACATCAACACTGGCCAGAAATGTCGTATCGTAGATAAGTCCTTTTCTCCCTTGCCAACGTTTCCCGTCGTGCTTTCTCTCAAGGGTACGTCATCAAAATTCGCCTAGTGAGACGCTCACATCTTTAATAGGAAACGACACTGATGTATCCTTGTTTGCGAACAAAATCACCACTGAAACCATTCCTGGCCTCCCCAAGCTCAAGTCTGACAGGGTGGTACGAAAATTCACCCACGCCACTGACAATGACCCATTGTTTGGACGCAGGTTCATGGTACCCAGAGCATCGAGATTCTCAAGGACTTGCCAGTCGAAAGTGGACCAGGATGGAAGCTCGCAAGCAGAATCTGTGCCGTACATGAGAACAGTCAGTCGTCCACACATCATCTTGACCCTTCTCACCCTCATTCTCAGGGTCCGGCATCATTGTCGAGCGAGAATCATCTCTTGTCGATCCAAACGGCCTAGTTTACGCAAAGCTCTTTGTGAGTGTCTTTGCAGTCCACACTATATCAACTTTATTTTTTTTTCGCTCAGAGCTCCTCGTTTTATCTGGGTGCCAAAGCAAATGGCGACAAATTCTCCAAGGTCATCGCGAGTGGTCCCCAAGCCAAGCACATTCCCAAGGATCGCAATCCAGACTGGGTGATCAGAGATAGAACCACCCCAGAACAAGCATTAATCTACCGCCTCAGTGGAGATTACAATCCCCTTCACATTGGTAGATCCCTCTTGAAGCATGCATGTTGAGACTCACCAGCCATACTATCTAGATCCCGTGGTGGGCAAGGCACTCGGCTTTGGCGACATCATCTTACATGGCCTATCTTCGTATGGATTTGCCGCTCGTGGCCTCATTCAAGAGGTTGCAAAAGGCGATACACGTGCTCTGAAAGCCTTTGGCGTGCGCTTCACATCACCTGTCAAGCCTGGCGATGAGCTCGAGACTCAGGCTTGGGAGGTGGGTTCTGGTCCTAATGGGACTACGGAAGTCGTATTCGTCACCAAGAATGTCACTTCAGGCAAGGTGAGTACTGAATTCATCATCTACAGTGCATACCTCTCACTGTTCTCCCTAGCTTGCCCTGGGCAATGGTGTCGCTTTTATCAGCAAGGCGGAGAAGAGTAAGCTGTAGGACTGGTTAACATAATTTTAAAGAATATTATGCGCTGCGTATCTATATCGTTTGATGACATCAATCAATCTTGTCTAACCTGGAGCTCAATATCCTGCCACGGTCGAGCACGGCGTCCGCCTCGAGATAACAACCTTTGAGCCACCGATTTGCCTCCCCTTCGCGTACTTTTCTGCCACCAGTGGGTCCATCCGCGAAAGCCGTGCGGGCATGCAGCACTCTCCGGTTATCAAAGAGAACAGCATCTCCCTCGCGCAAAGTATATTCCATACGATTAGCCGTGTCGTCTAATAGTGCAGCAAATTGACCAAGGGCGGCATAAAAGGAAGGTGGGGTTGAATTCATCAAAGGTGCTTGGAACGGTGGTGAATAGTTGATATATTTGATAGGCAGCTCAGACACCCCATGGGTGGTCGAGACTTGTACATCCAACTCGATCGTTGGATGTTCGCCATGCAAATGATGTCCATCATTGATGTAATGGAACGGAACACGGGTCGTCGCAAGGACTTCAAAGTCTGCTGGATACGACTTTTGTAGCAAGGAAGCAGCATAGATGGCATCAACAAAGATCGACATGCCGCCCACTACACGGTTGCGCAGGCAATGCAAGATCTGGTATCGCGGTGGATGTTCAAAGTAACTGCTCGGGGTAGCTTGAGAGGTTTGTTAGCTGCCAGGTGGACCATGAACATACAGCAAATCCATGTGCAAGCCCAGATCGAGATTGGTGTAAGCAATGTTACGACTATTGCGCACGTTCTTCACGTCCCATAATTCACCGTAAAAGGTGGTACGTAATTCGCCGAATGTATTGGCCAGCTTTCGAAGATGACAGGTATCGTTGGAGGTTTGATCGTTTGGCACGCCTGTGACGAAGAGCAGGCCGTATCGAGTGAGTTGCTTGATGGCGCGGAGGAGCTGAGAAGGCTGTGCGAGCTTCTCGTAGGCGATAGAGAGATCTGGGGTCTGAGAGATGGACGATGCATTCCAAAGTGTTCGTTCCGTGTCTCGATGAAATCTCGTTAGCTCCGATGGAGAAGAGTAGCGCTCCAGAAAGGTGGTTCCGTAGAATGATTCATGCCCGTCGATCCATCGGATATGAACACCATCGGCAGTGGCACTCAAACCGCCCGGAGCGGGCTGGATGTTGGCTGGGATATCGGAGGATCTGTGGAGCTTCTGTAGCGTGGAGGGATGAACACATGAGGTACATTGGCATGAGTCTCGCAGCCACTGGTGCAAAAGGCTGGCCTTGCCGGGAATCGTCAATCGAGTGCTGTCCGATGAGAAATGTCGAGTACATAAACATGAGTGTCGCTGAGGGAAGAAGGTACGGAGCATCATCGAAGCGGTTGTTTGGATCTAAAGGCTTTGCCAAACAACCACTACCCTTTTCAGAACCTGAACATGAACGTCAACAGCTGCTCGGATTCAGAAACGTCGTTCGTTGTTCTCGACGACGAAAAACAAGGGAATGTAAGCTCTGCGGTAACACATCATCCATTTGTTGATGCCAGCGACAGGTTCACCCCTCCCATGTGCCAAACTACTCACCAGGATCCAGAACGACATATGCTCATGACTGGTCGCCGGCAGGTACCGGTGGAAAGATTGAGCAACGTGGGCGTCACTTTGTCGATGCATACGGACGCGTCTGTAACCTTCGAGGGGTCAACGTGTCTGGTTCCAGTAAGATGTATGGACTCCACGTCGTGGCCCTGAAAAAAAAACTCAATATTGCTTATTGGATAGCCCAGTTGATCACGACCACACCGCATTTCCCGCGAACCACGACTCGGTCACCTTCGTAGGTCGACCATTCCCTCTGGAAGAGGCACCGGAGCACTTTGCTCGTTTAAGGAGATGGGGATTATCCTTCAGTAGGTCGGATGCATGCTTCACGATTTACGAGTCTGATATCAATGTCGCTAGTTCGTTTTCTAATCACTTGGGAAGCGGTCGAGCATGCTGGCCCGTGAGTGCCTTTCACAGAAAGCGTCCGTGGTCCACTGAACGATACCAGAGGGATCTACGACACAGAGTACTTGACATACGTCAAGAAGCTACTGTCCCTGCTTCCAGAGTACGGTCTGTCTGCATTCATCGTAATACATCAGGATGTTTGGTCGAGATATTCCGGGGGTTCCGGTGCACCTGCATGGACTCTGGAGAATATCGGATTCGATTTGCATGCATTGGAAGAATCAGGGGCCGCTTGGCTTTTGGGTGTTAAAGGAGGCGGCCATGTTGAAGCAGAGCGTGGTATATGGCCATGTGGTTACCAAAAGTTGGCTGCTGCTACAATGGCGTAAGTTTGATCGTGCAAGCAGCGTTTCCTCTTCAATTTCATTCTCTGCAGGACGTGTTTCTGGGCGGGTGATATGTTTGCACCGAAACTCAAGATCACGACAGCCGATGGAGTCGTTAAATCTGTTCAGAAATACCTCCAGGATGCTTTCCTTGATATGTATGCAGTAGTCGCTCAAACCCTTGGTGGTTTAGAAGGAGTACTCGGATTTGAGGTAACTACGTCCTTGCAGTGAATTTGAGGATATTGACCACTGGCAGATGATGAACGAACCGCATAGAGGCTACATAGACCTTCCTTCTCTCCATAAATTTGACTACAATACGGACTTGCACCTTTCTTTCGTTCGTGAGTTGTCGTATTTCGAGCCTCGTGAAGGTTAGCCTAATGTGCCTTTCTAGCTTCTGCATTTCAGTCCTTTATGCTTGGTTCTGGATACCCTACGCCAGTTCCTCACTGGACACGTTCTTTTCCTATGCCCACTCGCAAGACCTCTCATAGCATCTTGAACGGTGACAAACGTTCGGCGTGGAGACCTGATGGTCCTACTACAGGAAAATGTGTATGGGAGATGCATGGCGTCTGGGGGTGGGATAAAAGTAAGAACGAAGGCGTCGTCTTGCGAGAAAACTATTTTGCAAAGCATCCTGTCAGTGGTCACAGGGTGTGTCTTCTCCCTTTCGAGCCGTTCAGTCCACAGGGTCTCACAATCAACCTTTAGATTGATTGGTACAAGGATTTCTATACACCATTCTTGAGGCGTTGGGCAGAACGTATGCAGAGTATCGCACCGAGGGACAAGATGCTTTTTGTGGAGCCGATTCCCAACGAGGTACCGTGGTTTTGGGTTTGAAATGCCTTGAGGGTCCCTGAATTTCGCGCACAGTTATGTCCACCGTCGTGGATGAAAGAAAACCAGATTCCCAATATGGTTTTCGCGCCGCACTGGTGAGCGAGAAATCTCAAGATAAAGTGAATTCTCGAATGCTTACTTATCTTCATGTCTTCAGGTATGATCTGAACGCACTCTTCACGAAGGCGTTTGGGGATTTGACTGTTAATGTGCAAGGATTGTCGCGAGTAATGATTTCATGTCCAGCGTTTTGCGAAGACAGTCCTCACATCTTCTGCAGGGAATGTTTTTCCTTAAAGCATTGTATTGGGGTCAGAAAGGTGCTCGGGATAACTACTCGCTACAGATAAAGAACATCATCGATACTGGGCACGAGATGCTAGGAGATGTGCCTATCCTCATCGGCGAGTGCGGAACCCCCATGGACATGAAGTACGTGTCCAAGGAATGTGCTTGTCGAACAAGCTAACGACGGCTAGCAACAAGGAAGCATTCACAACTGATAACTGGACGTGGCAGTACCGGATGATGGATGCTCTGATAACTGCACTAGAGCGGTCCCTCGCTAGTTTCACGTATGGACCCTGACTTTGATTGAAATTGCTTCACGATCTCACGCCTCCGACAGACTGTGGAATTATAACCCAGATAACACAGACACCCATGGAGACCACTGGAACGGCGAGAACTTTTCCTGGTTTAGTCGCCGACGTGCGCTTCCGTCCTCACTCTTGGACTTTGAGCAAGCCTCTTTCACACTCGACAACGGGGGTCGTATATTGCCATCGATCGTGCGTCCATACCCAACAAAGACCGCGGGAATACCAACCAAGTTTGATTACGAGATAAATACCGGAGAGTTTGCCTTTGAATGGAGGATCACCGCGGAGAGCACTTCGCGGGAGACAGAGATATATATACCTTCTCTGATATATCATGGTCGCAAGCTCGTCGTCGACGGCATGGATTCCGATGACAAGTACGCACACGACGAGGCTCGACAGACGCTCTTCATTGTCCACAGCGATGCTTCACCTAGAAAGACACGGAAGATCAATGTTTCTGTGCATCCACCTCTCCGGGGTTATTTCCATGTCAATACGTTCTGGGGAGACTTTGGGGAACTCATTGTTTCTGGTCTGGTCGTCTTTATCGGTATATTCCTATTTATCAAGTTTAGGTTCTACATGTGATACCCTACCAAGCTGATAAAAGTGCAGCTGTTGCTTGATTTCCGTTGGTCTCAATCTGACAGATGGAATCCTAGCGGTTTTAACTTGCTAATGTTTCTTTGCCCGCGTAGGATCAATCTGCCTACTCGTTCGTCCATTAAGTGGCAGGTAAGAAACAATGTGATATACGCCCTTTTGATGACAACGACATGGTATCATATGAAGGTGCATGGATCGGATCGCCACAGCCAACAGGATCGACATAGGCAATGATAACTGTGACACTGGTGTCAACAAGTGGCCGTGATGACAAGCAATTGGATCTCGAGCGCGCTGCAAGCAGAGAGCACAGGCGTCAAAGTTTCGCATGGATTCATTTCCCAAACGTTGCTTGTACGTCTCTGATTCTGTACGCACATACAGACACGTTTCGTGCCAAATTCCGTCTTTTTGCTTTTCAGCATATGAGAAAACGGACGAGGCCGTGTTGTTTTTGCTATGCCTCGTCATGAAGGTGTTTGTAAA
>JBBPPV010000087.1:0-12848 GCA_038092115.1 Leccinum brunneo-olivaceum
AGGAGAGCTGCGGCGGAATGAACGATATCGGCACGTTTCTGAACCAAGCTTTCGTCATCTTCCTGGTAGTCGACTCCGACACCGTACAAGCCGGGTGACTTGAGCATGCGTACGTATCTAATGGCATGAATTAGAAATAGAAAAGTAACAAGACGAAAACTCACAGATATGTGTATCCCAACCATTGCACTGCTTCGTCGCGATTCCTGACCGTCCCAAGCACGATTTCCGCGTTCAAATTGTCTGCCAGTTTGGACACGAATTGTGATTCGATGGGTAGTTGTTGGTTCATGAGAGAAAGGTAATACTGGAGCTCCGAGTGATTCGTGATGATGATGCCTTCACCGTACGTGTCGTATTGCGGCCGTCCAGCACGTCCAAGCATCTGGAGGACGTCCTGAGAAGACAACTCGACCCATCGCCCTTTTTCGGGGTTATATATCTGCGTCCCTTTGATGATGACTGTATGTGCAGGCAGGTTGACACCCCATGCGAGAGTCGCCGTGCACACCAATACCTGTACGGAACCATCCGCGAAAAGCTCCTCCACAAGTGTCCTATCCTCTCTCGACATACCCGCGTGATGGATCGCAAATCCAAATGGAAGAAGGTCTCGCAGATTGCTATCTTTTACATTGCCCGCCTCTTCTGTCAAGATCTCCCGCGTAGCAGAGTCGGGTCGAACAAACTGCGTGATCGTCTCCTTTTCGATAGCCATGTCGCGTATGAACCGGGCGGTCTTGGCAGTTTCCTTGCGTGAATGGACAAAGACAAGGGTTTGATTCTTCCCCGCTTGGTCAAGGAGCTTCTCGTAGCAGACTTCGTTCATGACCTGGAATCGCTTGATAGCCTTCTTTTCGGTGACACCAATGAATAGTTGTTGAAGTCCACACGGACGGTAGGAAGCATCAAAGTAGAATAGTCCTTTCGACTCGTCCACACGGAGGAAGGTCGCCACGTCCTGATAATTGGGTAATGTTGCGGACAATCCGATCAGACGAACATAGTCGCCGGTTTGCTCCATCCTCCGAATGGTACGTGCGACAACGCTCTCGAGAACGGGACCACGCTCGTCGTGTAATAGATGGATCTCATCGATGATCATGAGGCGAACGAGGTTGGTGTAGCTGGTATCCGTGCTCTTGCGGGTGATGACGTCCCACTTTTCTGGTGTCGTCACGATGATTTGGGTCTCCGAGATTTGCTGCTTCGTCATTTGAGAATCGCCGGTCAGCTCACCAACTTTGATGCCAAAAGCAGAGGTGAGGCGGGAGGTAAAGTTGCCGACCATCTCTTGTACGAGGGCCTTCATAGGAGCGATATAGACTATCTTGAATTGATCCAGGGCAAACTCTCCCGTTTCCTCATCTCGGTATTTCGCCAGCTCGTTTAGAATGGTCAGCATTGCAACGTTGGTCTGCATACATCCCATGAGAAAAAAGTTTTGGATATGATCGTTCGGCTTACCTTTCCGGCACCGGTAGGTGCACAAAGGAGTATTGGCTCATCTGTGCCAAATGCGACAGGAAACAACTTGCTTTGGACTCGATTGAGCTTCGGAACCGTGAACGCAGCCCGTGCCCACTCTGGTAACTTGGCCATAGGAACGAGCTCGTCGTCACTGCCAGTCTGCTTCTTCGGCGCGGGAACATGAATCTCTTCGAATCCCTTGCGCGAACGCTTGAAAGACCCGTCAGGAAGCTTACACTTCTTGTTCGACATCAAGTGCCCTCCCTGACTGAAGGCCATGCTCTCGAGGTCGACGACCTGCTTCGGTTGCACCGTAGAACCGGGGGCGAGAGTGGCTGTCTTGGGGACTGTTGGTTTTGTCTCTTTGACGTCGACGTCCATTGCATCGTCGTGAGTCTTCTTAGCTTGTCGGTCTCCGGCCAGTTCCCGTAGAATCCACCCAACACCCTTCTCCCGCATTGCCACTTCTACGTTCACCCGTTCATCTGCGTCGCTCCGCATCAGTTTTGTACACCAGACTATGACGTCCCTGTTCTTCAAAAACTTGGTGATAACGTGGAAGCTTTGGTATTCGAACAACTCCATTAACTGGTTCTCACAGTCTCGCAAGCCTGACTCTGAACCGAGGATGGAAAGTACTGCAGCAGCCTTGTCCGCAGCTGTGACGGGGTCTGGATAGACCTCGGATATCTGCCGTTGTACCCAGAAGCCATCGATGGTGTGTGGAGAAACGATGTCCTTGTCTGCTTTGGCTTTCCCTGCTTGAGAGGCAGCGGAAGACCCACCGATAACGAGTTCGTCGGTTTCGGCATCATCCTGACCCTCGCCGTCTTGCTTTGCCTCCTCCTCGTCTTCCTCTTCTTCGTCGTCTGACTCGTCCCGAATCTCGTAACCTTCTTCATCCTCTTCCTCTTGCTCCTCCTCATCAAAGACAACCGCGACACCGATTTCTTCGTCAATCTCTGCGTCTTTGCGCTCCATGTCTGGGTCTACCATCTTCTCGTCCTCGGCCCCATAATCAGTTATCTTCTTTGACAGTGTGACGAGTTGAGAGAACGTGTCGGTGGTGATACTACCCAAAATCTCCCCAATCTCCTTCTTCTTGTCAAAGTCTTTGATGTCCTCGTTTTTGAGCGTCTCTAGAATCGTGTCCGTCGCACTACGAATGATATCTTGAGCTTGGTCACCGAGGGTCTGGTGAACGGCCGACAACATCAGTTCGTACACCTCCCGGGTCTCTGCCGTGCGCGGTCGATACGTCAGTCCCTCGACATCCTGCGTTGCCTCAATAATGTCGGTAAAACCGAAACCAGCCTCGGTGCGGCGTTTCGAGGACGTGGCTTTTTCGAGCGCGTCGTGTCTACCTGCATCGCCCGCTTTTTTCTTCTTCTTTTCAATGTCTTTTGGGGCTGCGCGTTGGACACGTGAGCCCATGTCCTTTGCGGCGATACGACCTGCGAGCGACGTTGGTGCACCATCTGGTTCCTTGTCTCGCCTGGGAAGTGCCGAGCGGTCTGCTGTGAGAACAAGGGAGGAAATGGCACCATAGTTGTAACCAGAAAGATCTGGTTTTCCCACTGGTCTACCAGACATTTTGGTGGAAAGTTGGATGAGTTGCTTACGTGATCAACACCTTTGGTTTTAAACACAAGTAAACAAACCACCAAGTATATACTACAGAAAAAGAATCCAACAAGTGTCAGTCCATCCCGCTCGAGTCTGAATCGACCAGACTATACTGTCTCATTAGCGTACACTCCCCACCATTCTCTAGGTCGATGTTGTACGCGTAGAAATAACCCTCGGAGGAGATCACCATCACTTGTGGAAGCGTACTGTACGGATATTTCGTATTGCAAATACCGATGAACAGAGATAAGAAAACTTACCCGCTCAACCCAACCACACACCGTGCCCCACTTGTTGGTAGCCTCAAAAAAGCAAAGTCACGCGCTGGCTCCCAGAGTTCAGTGAGGGTGTTTGGCAAATATCCACCCACGGACGATGAAATCGACTTTGTGAGATGCAATGACCGCCGTCGGATCACCGAAGACACGCTACTGCTCTTCTTTCGTTCGTCCACGAAAGAGTCGTAGTCACCGGTCCGTCCATCTTCGGGATCTCTGCTATCGACGGACTCCATTGGACTCGAGGGTCTGTCCTTCTTGGAACCAGCGCTACTCCCCGATCCTTGTCGAGGGCCAAGTTTGAATATGTGGACGGTGTCGTGGGCAGAACTGACGGCGAGTAGACTCCCTACGACATTGAACGACATGCTGTAGATCCTGGTTTCTCGTGTTCCCCTTCGGAACTGCCAGAGCCGCTCCGCGCCGGGGATACTCCATACGCGAATGACGGTACCCTTGTCGGATGCTGTTGCGAGAAAGGTGCCTGATGGGGATATGGCCAGCGCAGAGAGCGGTGATTTGTGTGCGCGGATGATGTTGGAGAGCGTTAGGGTCGTGGTTGAAAAGAGGAGGACATCGCCAGTTGCTGGTTGTTGTGGTGCACTTGGCGGAGGCGTTGACGTGGATGTCGAGGCAGAGGGTGATGGAATGGGTGAAGGGTATGCGAGGTAGGAGCTGTCGGCATTTGGGGAAAGCGCGCAAATAGCTGTATGGGACAGGTGAGTGGTAGAGCGGAGAGATGATTTGATATTTACCGTCTGGATTGGGTGCGGTTTCGATGACATGTAAAAGACGCATGTTGGATATATCGTAAATGTAAATTTCGGTCTCGAGAACGATAATAAGTGTTTTCCGGTTCAACTTGACGGCAAGAATGGAGGAAGGAAAGAGAAGTTCGCAAATCATGGACTGACGCTAGGAAAGTGTAACTGAACGGAACGAGGATGGATGGACTAGCACACACCTTTGTATTTACGATCTGCAATTTGCGTGGGCTGGATTGCGGTTGATCTGCTGCACCGACGAGTGCGATGAGCGACGTGCAGAAGAGCATCTCCACAATCCCACGTGCGCCATCATCTAAGGACGGATAAACACAAGTATTGTCACGTTTTGCAGACGTACTCATGGTATAGACTCTTCCGAAAGGATCGCAATTTGTGATACTGTACCCTTTGCGCGTGCCTACTGATATGCATCTACAGAAAATGAGACACGAGCACAAATTTAAGATGATTAGAACGCGTACGAATAGTCTTGGTTAAAGTTGGCAAAGAGCATGTTTGGGTTCGTGCGCTCTGCCATGGTCGTCGATGTCAGGATCGGGCGTACAAATATAGACAAATATATGACAGTCGGCCCGGTCAGGTCCGCCGCGATAGTCCACATACACTGGAAAATAAATGTCGTTTCTCTCGTCCACGATGTTCTCCGCTGTTCGTCATGTCGCTCGTGCTCGCGTCTCACTCGTACCACGCCGTCTGCCCGTTCAGCGGACCATTGTCAGTGCGTGTCATGTACCCTTTCCGAGTCCTTACGATAACATGTCACCAGCGAAAAAATACACGGATGAGCACGAGTCTGTTGCCTTTGATGATGCTACTGGCCTGGGTACCATTGCCATCACGGAGTATGCACAAAAGAGCCTCGGGGACGTCGTCTTCGTCGACCTCCCTGCAGTAGGGTCAACATTCACCAAAGGAGGTGAGCCTCATCGGTCGCCTGAAAGAATGACACAAAAATTATCGCTTGCAGAAGCGATTGGTGCCGTGGAAAGTGTCAAGGCTGCTTCGGATATCGTATACGTCAATCTCCTTGACCTAAAACATGAATGCTGAGGATGGTACATATAGTATGCCCCCGTCTCGGGCGAGATTGTGCAAGTAAACCAAAGACTCGATGACGAACCCGGCCTGGTAAATCGTTCTCCGGACGATGAAGGTAATCAACTCATTTATGCAGAGTGTATGCTCTGAGCCATGGGTACTAGGTTGGCTGTGCAAGATTAAATTGTCCGACCCAAAAGAGGTGCAGCTTCTCAATGTCCATCCAGTCTCTTCTAGCTAATACGTCCCGCAAAGTTTGATCAGCTACTCACGCCGGAAGCGTACACAAAGACCTACGAAACATGACAATCTCGACTGCCATTTCATGTCGAACCAAGGCTAGAACTAGACGTGTGTGTATTTAGCTACTTAGATAGAAAGGTTTACTCCGACTCAAATACTCAGTTCACTTGCACCATCATCCCGCACTCAGTCACCGCCAAGCCATCCCTTACCATGTCAAGATGGCTGTAAGTCGTCCCAAGCCAACCTTGACCCCAGTCTCTTGATGCCCATGCCAAACATTTCCGGTTACTCCATCTCTTGACTCCTGCCGACGCTTAAGAATTGTCGCCATGGGTCGTGCTTGACCAAGGGTGTTGATCCGTTTTTCGCCTTGCAAAAATGTTGAGTTTTTCTGGTGCGTGTCGGAACCTTCGGATCGAAAAGATCGACACCGGCCTTCTCGCGAATGGCATGCGTCCAAGTCAGTCTCGACCTCAACCCAGGACACTACTCTCGACACAGGTGTATCGCCTTATCACCAGTTTGAGTTCACCTGCACAGTCAGTACCTCCGAAACAGAGTATCACACTACAAGCTCGTCAATTGTTATTACTTGACACCTGTAAGTTTTGTTCGGTTTCGAGCTTGACAGCTTCCTCTCTCTGGTTTTTCCCACTGTCTAGGTATCAACGCTGTCATTCTCATGCAAATGATGTCGACTGCGACCTCGTCGCATGGCACAAATCACCCTTATCACCATTGGTATATCCGCCTAACTAGTAAAGACCGTCAACATATAAAGGTGAGCGTTATCAACTCCCCTTCTTTTCCCAATTCATCATGGCCTCCGATGAAGGCGAGAAGTTCTCCTACTATGTCGACAGCAAGTCCGCTGAAGACCAAGCTCCACCCCCCGAGGCTCAAGGCGGTCTCCATCGCAAGCTCAAGAACCGTCATGTCGCCATGATCAGGTACATTCCTCTCTCAACTTATCTGACCCAACTCATCCTCGTTTCAGTATCGGTAGTGTCATTGGGACCGGTCTCTTCATCGGAACTGCAACCTCTCTCATGAATGGTGGTCCCCTTGGTCTTCTCCTGGGTTATATTTTTGTCGGAACCATATGTTTTTCTACCATGGTCTCGCCCATGCTCACCTATTCCGTGAATACATGTCTCATATTATCCCTCGTAGCTTTCCCTCGGTGAAATGGCGGCCTACTTGCCCCTCCCCGGTGGTTTCATTAAACTCGCTGAGCGATACATTGACCCCGCCTATGCTTTTGCCACTGGTTGGAATTATTGGTATGGGGCCACAGTGTGTTTACTTCAACTTTATTGCTAGCACTCTCTCACTCTCCTCCCGTAGCTCACCCTACCTGGTACGTATGCTCAAATATCGACACTTTTGTACTGAATCCCTCCTAGCCGAATTGTCTGCCGCGGCAACTATCGTCAGCCTCTGGGACAAGACTACCAGCCCTGCTGTCTATATCACCATGTGCTTGGTCGTTGCCGTTGGAATTAATGCTCTTGGTGTCGGTGAGCATATCTCTGTAACCTTCTCTCCGTTTCCTCATAGTCCACTTCAGGTGTTTACGGAGAAGCCGAGTTCTGGTTCAGGTAAACACAAATTGTCACCCTTTTTCCGTCTACGATAATAACTTTCTAGTTCAATCAAGGTCATCACAATAGTAGGAGTCATTATTCTCGGGATCATTGTCGATTTAGGTGGTGGCCCAACACACGATCGCATCGGATTCCGGTACTGGAAAAACCCTGGTCCATTCACAGACTACTATGGGTTCAAGGGTGTCAAGGGCCACTTCCTCGGCACTTGCAGTGTCGTTACTCAAGCTGCTTTCTCGTACCTTGGCACCGAAGTAGTAGCAGTTCGTATTTTATCACTGTTTTTCTCTCCCCGCCTGACCTATCACCAGTTAGCAGCCGCTGAAACGAAGAATCCCCGCCGGAATGTCCCAAAGGCAATCAGAAGGGTTTACATCCGTATCTTGGTATTTTACATTGGGGGCGTGTTCATCATCGGTTTACTCGTCCCTTCCAACAACAAGTTACTCAACCTCGACTCCTCCAACGCCGCTTCCTCGCCCTTTGTCATTGCTTTCAATGAGGCTGGTATCAAGGTCCTGCCTTCGGTACGTTGTCAAACAGAAACTCCTGCCTCTCATCCTAGACAACAATAGATTATCAACGGTGCTCTCCTCACCTCTGCCTGGTCTGCTGGATCAAGTGACCTGTATATTGCATCACGTAGTCTATGTACGCTGGCCAGCCATTTTTCTTGGTGATCACTCATACATATTTTTTATCAGACGGTCTCGCTGTCTCCAAGAGTGCCCCACAAATCTTCCGTCGTACGACGCGCTCTGGACTTCCCTACGTTGCCGTCGCCTTCTGCTCATGCTTTGCATGCCTCGCATACATGACGCTCGGCACCAGTTCCGGCATCGTCTTTACCTGGCTCGCCAACTTTTCCGCCGCCTCGGGTTTGATCAGCTGGTTCAGTATCGGATTGACATATCTTAGGTTTTACAAGGGGATGAAGGCGCAAGGTATCGACAGGAGAAAGCTCCCATTTGCACCCCGAGGACAGCCATACGCGGCGTGGTATACCGTCTGTGGCACCTCGGTCATGTTACTTGTGCGTCACTCTCTTTTGGACCTCCACTGATGACAGAACGTTTTAACAGTTTAGCGCCTGGCCCGTCTTCCTCAAGGGAAACTGGTCCACGGCCACTTTTGTGACCGACTACTTCCCGATCATGTTCTTCCCTGTGTTGTACATCTCTGCCAGGCTCGTTATGCGCGTACGTCCCGCAAGACCTCTCGAGATGGACTTTGTGAGCAACGTGGCTGAATTCGATGCAATGACGTGCGCCATTCTTCACCGTCTCTCAAGCGCTGTTGAGGTTGACCATCAAACAGACAAGACGATCCACCACCAAAGAATAAGATAGAAGCGTTTTGGGCATGGCTCGTATGTAAATTTTTCTCGGACTCGCGTTACTCGTTCGCTCTGACGGTTCTATTCTTTAGATGTGATGACCATTGATACACCGCAATCTCCGGAGTTCACGGCCCGTTCTTTATGCATCTCATTTCCGACAGTGAAAAAAGGATTGGTAAGACATTTCTTGACTCCCATCTAGAGATACATGCCTAGAATCTTTGGTGTATAAAAAGACGTCCCCTCCAACCATCCGTTTTTTATTTTATTCTGAGCTCGAGTGCTCCTGTGGACCCGAAGTTTTTTTACACCATCGTCATCATTACTTGCCCGGTTTTGACCGGGTACTTTCTAGTGGCTCAACGCTCACGGATCTCCATGTTCAAATCTTCAATAAACAGTGTCCGGGTCCATAAGCTGTTTCCAATGTTCACTACTTGTTTGCGTGTGGCAGTTTCATTGGCCAGAATCTATCAGACCCGTTGAACGCCTTGGCACGGTCACGGTTTACAACTATTTCAGAATATGCTGTATTGCAGTCTGGCCCCTCCGAGTCTCAGCCAAAAGAAAACCTCGCACGGTGATATTTACCTTCAAGTTTCTAGAAACTCTGCTTTTCGTTTCTTTTCCAAATGTTGTGATTTGCACTGCTGGTGTTGGATTCAGTTGGAATACGTCAGTCACACCTACTCTCCCCCGAAATACATGTTCCTGGCTCACTTAGCCTCGACGGACCGTCACTGTACCAGTTTGATCAACTGATCGACCACACAAATCCCAGTCTCGGCACTTTTTAGCAACGATACTGGATGAACCGGGAATTCTATAGACGGTACTCGCTCCGATTCTTCCCTCACGTATGAAATGATATCTAGGTGATTTTATTATACTTGTGACTCCAGGGGAAGGCAACGCACGAGGGTATGTTTTGTGCTGATGTCCTTTGTTACCACCAACAATACCATGAATGGGATAATCGGGCAGCAGCAAAATGATGGAGGCGAGCGTCCCCCTCGAGCACCGCTTCTTCGGATATTCGAAACCATATGACAACCTTGCCTCACAAAGCCTCGAATGTTTGCCAGTCCAACAAGCCATCGACGACCTCGTCTGCTTTGCGCCAGACTGTCGACCTTCCCATGCCCGGCGGTGATGACATGAAGCCGGGCACGACCAACTGGGTATTGATAGGTAAAAGCTATTCTGGTGCCAGTGATACACTAGCATGGGGTGGTTATCAAAAGGAAACTGAGAAACTGGGCACTGTAGATGCACTGACGAGTTGGACAATAGTCAAGTAGGTCAATCCTTTAAGAAAGACACAGAATTGCATGGATGTATCATGACGGACAGCAAGCCTGGTGTCTTTCATGCAGCCTACGCGTCATCGGCCGTTGTAGAAGTAATCACGTTTGTGTGATCTCCTTTCTGCGCTTTCTTCTTCTTCTGATTCCCTTCCATCCGAATAGCGACTATTATGCATACTTCACGCCTGTCTGTGAATACATGCCACAGAACTGTTCCTGCGATGGTACCGACTAATAGAATATCAATAGACACGTAAGTGAACCCTGTTCCGAAAAAGAGGACGATGAAAACACACTGTGTACTATACTGGGGTAGTCACAAAGAAGAGCAGCGGTGAACAGGGGTAGGTTTCGTTTACGCCGAGACGGCGATCGTGACGGCCTTTGGTTCGTGGAGTGTAAGCTGATCGAGGGCATCCTCAAAGTGATCGTCATCCGAATCATCCTCTTCCTCACTTTCCCTGGGCTGTGACTGATTGTCGGGAGGTTCGTCTTCGAAATCGAGCTGTGGGAGAGACGACAGAATGAAAGAAATTAATGAACACTATATTCCACCACAGTGCCAAGGAACATGCGTACAGGGTCATAGACGACGCGGATGATGAGACTGCAGCTGGGACATGTCGCAATGTCCTCGTAGTTCGCAAGCTGATTCCGAGAGATCTCAAAGCGGTCACCACAAGGACAAGGATAGTGATAAACGCCTTTTTCTTCGTCCCAGGTCATGTCCTCGATCTCGATTTCGTCGTAGTATGCACCCATCGTGGTGGTCGTCTGCAAAGTGTTCGGATCTGAGTCAGAGTGGCTGTGGTAATGGCTTCATTTGAACTGACTATACGGTGTGGTTTCCATCCCGGTGACCATACTAATAATTTTCTGCGAGCAGTCCCGCAGTGCAGAGGGGCTGTTGCATATTTTCATGGGCTGTGTTCGGACAACTTAACGAAACAGCCGTTCTACAAGATTTAAAGGATGTTTTTGGACTTGGAGATCTTGTGCACATTAAAGACTTTGCTTCCAGTGCTCGTGAGTTTCTGGTCTGCTTCACGGAGGTGATCTTGTCATGACGATGCGTACCTTGCAGTGCAGTCCAACTTGTTTGAATGGCACTCGTTGCAGCTTTATACTAATCCCAATGCAACGTTCTATAAGTTTTGGAAGTAAAGGTTGGTATTTGAAGTGCACCCACAACCAGATGGGCCCGGAGTAACTTTGTTGTCACGGAGCTAACGGTACAGGACGTGTCTTGAGACGTATAACGCAAGTCAAACATTTTATACAAATGTCACCATTGACAATGCCAACAGGTCGTGGTTCTGGAAGGTTTGCAACGAACTTGGCTACTACCAAGTGGGTCCTCCCTTGGGTCAATCTGCGATCGTGAGTCGGATCCTACAGCCGATATATGATGAGGTGGGATTGTGTGCATTCTTGGAGAGACACGTTCTGACGACCTCTGCATCAGAAGCAATGTATCGACATGATCCCAGAAAAGTTTTACCACCTCCAGCGCCATACGTATCCGAGGTGAACAACATGTACGATGGTTAGAATGTCAATGTGGATAGACTATTCTTTGTCAATGGACTCCGTACGTGTTGCACTTCCGTCTGTTCGATGCAATGCTCATGATGTGATATGCAACAGGCGACCCTTGACGCGAGGGGACGGTTTCCGCAGATGATCTGAACAAGGCGAATACGGCCACGCAACCCATTTACGAGACACTGGTCGCGCAGAATGGGGTCGTTGACGAGACGATTCACGCTGTTCAGGTGGCGACGCTCGAATACATGGAGAAGTAGCTCGCATGCTACCCCCATGGACATTTTATCAACTCGAATGCCTCCATGTCGCGAGATGCAGTTGCACAACCCATCGCAGCTCGGCCAGACACTGGCCATTCGGTGGTTTCGGAACGACACCTTGTGTACACATCTAGCAGGGAAGTTGAAGTGACCACTACAAAACGACGAGTAAGATGACCGGCCCGCTGAGGTTGCCCCGCCGAGACGCAAACCGTCGACTCATAGCTGGTCACCAGGTCTAGATTCGGATGACCTGGTCTTCCATGGAAGTCTTCTCCGGATCTTGGCTTTCCTGCTAAGCATTCAAATCGAGAAGCCTCAGGTTTATACATGTCTAGTAAGTACTGGTCATTTCCAAGAAGATTCGTCTTTCTTGTGGCATTCTCATTCTTGACTCCTTTTACTTGTTCCTTCACGCAGGTTTCGTAGCGAGAGAAGCGCCTCTACAAACGTGTCCCACTGATATTCTTGTCGTAGAGCGCCAAATGCTTGTCTCCATGTACCTGCCAGGATGAGGTGATACCAGTTGAAAGGTGTTCATAATTGCAAGCTAATGCTTATCAAGCCCCTGCTATCACAGATGGCTTCATAGTTGTCATAGGTGGTCATAAATCCATACCCTCCAAGAACAAGAGATATAAATCATCATACCCATCTTGGTCCCCCCCCAACAAGACTATGCCTCATGTGCCAAAAATGATCTCGGATCCAACGAGTTGGATCTAGGCTTGCCAGAGAGGCCAACGCTCGGGAAATCAGTGCGTTCTCTGTCACAAATATACCGTTCCCGTGGGACTTGGAATGCAGCTACCGCAGGTGTCTCGGCAATGCTCTCTACAGGTGTGTATGGCGCTGTCGACGTCGACTGTGACGTCACCGAGGAGACAGTTGATGTCCGCTTTGATGTACGATGTGACCTTTTCTTTACTGGAGCAGGAAGATGCATCTCTGTATGAGGGTACGGGACAGACTGAAGTGTGGTGTGGATTGGCAAGTTCCGGATGTGAGAAGAATCCCCACCAGAGAATGACGCTGAGGTACGGGAGCGGGAGTCTGAGCCCGATGCACTCAATGCGGCAGAGGGTCTCTTCTTTTGCGTGTAAAGGTCTCCACCCAGATCTGCATCGTCTGCGTCTCCCGAGTGTGAACCATTTAAATCACCATCCCTGTCCGGATGGTCTCGGATGGCTGTGACCATCTGAGGTGAAGGGAACGATGCGGAGTCTCCGCTCCCTTGGAATCCTTCAAAGGCGTCCATGTCTGGATGATGCGATGCACCAGTAAGCGACATAAGTGCCTCTGTCCTCGCGCGTGCCTTCCGAGCTTGTCTGCGTGCCC
>JBBPPV010000088.1:0-12807 GCA_038092115.1 Leccinum brunneo-olivaceum
GGAATGTGGATGGGAAATTCCTTCCAAGGTGACCCTCCCGGGCTTGGTACCACTCCTCCAGAACTGCCCGAACCTCGCGCTCCTTGGCCTCGTCGTGGACGCGACGGTCTTGCCGACGGTCTCATCGATGAAATTACCCGGTGGTGGCGTGCGGAATACGTCCCTCGAGTCGTTGTGGCTAGCCGATTCAAAAATCACGCGACCCGTGCTCGTCGCGTCCTTCTTGTCCGCCATTGCCCCGAACATTGAACAGATCGCTTCGTGGAACACACCGTTGTTGAGCGGAAAGGACGGCAAAGACAAGTATTTCAGGAGGTGGAAGGAAGTCACGAAGCTCATTCGTCATTTTGCGCTCGTTCGGAGGCAGGAGCGAGCGTGGAGTCGGTCACGTCGACGTCGTAGGGATAGCGGATGCGTGTGCGAGGACGACGACGAGGAAGACGATATTGTGGAGGAAGAAAAGGACGAGAAAGTGCAGGTTTACGATTCAGAGCCTGAGCCACCAACGGACTCGGAGGACGATGATGATTTTGAGTATTGCTATCTGACGCCGGATGGATCGTGAGGTCCCCTCGTGGCGCATCAACCCTGTATGATTTTCGTTCTTTTCAACCACCACCCCATTTGCACTTTTTTTTTCTTTTTTGGTCGTTTGTGTAGAAATCATGTATGTACTATGATGGCGCCTTTTTGTATGTCGGTAGTCGGAATTCGAATAAATTACCTCGCCGCAAATATTTCATTCAATTTGTGGGACTTACTGACATACATACCTACAAGGTTCTCATGATAGATGATAGAAAAAAAAAAAAAAAAAAGGGAAGCTGTTGCTTTAATGGCCCAGCCAAAACTCACCGAAACCGTTGTACGATCTCCTCTAGGCATACCCAAACGACTCGACGTGCAACGTCACGCTTGGTCCCCCATTCATGATACTAGACGGTCCAGACACGGGAAACCTCAACGCCCGACGCACAGACCTCGTCAAACTCTGGGACCCACAGACTAGCCAGACACGTCAACCAACAACTCATCAACGACGAAAACGACATACCCGTGACAGACATGCTCCCAGTCGCCGTGTTCACCTCGCCGCGCAGTATCGCCTTCAAATCTGGTCGCCCCTTCTCTACCCGAACAGACGGCGGCGTAACCCATTCATGTGAGCCTTCCTTATCTGGTGTTCGTTCCGGATCAACCTCGTTAAAGGGTGTCCCGCCCCTCGTGGCAAAGGTCCTGATCGACACAGTCAACCAACTCGGCGTGAGAGCGTTTGCTCGATAAAGCGCATCTGAGATCCACTGGATGTGACCTGGCAGACGTGTCAATACACACAATCGAACCAGCCATCTTGTACGCACTCGCATCGCGGACTGCCCAAATGAACACCACCCTGCGACAGCGGCTCGATCCCTTTCTGGCAGCCCTGGAAAAATACGTTTGAGGGTCGTAGGCGTGTGTATTTGAATCACTCACTCGATGACGTTAAGGAAAACTGGCAATGTGTACGTCACTCCTGACCCTCCTGCAAAGTCTGCATCAGCCTCGCATTACTCCGACTTAATCAGAGGAAACTTGCCAGCAACAAAGATGGATGTGTCATACGCTCCCATATCGGGCGCCGAACCATATGGGCCGTCGATGAATAATTTGACAGTTTGGTTATGCGCCGCGATGTCCTTCAAGCGTTTCGTGAATCCGCCTCTCACGTTGATAAGGAAGACAAGCTCCTTCCATTGTGGACATTCTGAAAACGATCCGACTTGGCTATCCCTGGCAGAATCTCTGGTATGAAGGTGGAATAAGACAGAATCTATGCTCGAAATGGAAAAGGGGTGTGCTTCAAGTGGAAACTTGGATACAGATGGCATGATGAGGTATGCAGTCTGCCCGGGGGTCCATTGAAAGTGTGGTGGGCGATGCACTCTCACCCGGACAAAGTCCTCCGAGAGTAATTCCGTAGTTGCATCCTGCAATTTTGCGCGTCGACCGAAACCGCAGTACAAGTAGTTGCAAAATACAACTCGAGCTAACCTCATAAGGCGATCGAGAGCCCAAAACATAAAGGATGGCCAGATCCAGTATGAAACGCTAAGCCCGTGCTTGTCAACATTATCTCTTTCCTTTGAATGGAGACCGACTTACTTCAACTGACGGGTGTGAAAATATGCCCCTAACAAGAAAATGCTTGTCCAGCGTGAGTAAGGATATGTATCACTAGAAACACACATACAGCACCGCAATAAAGTGCGTGTAGAAGAAAATCTCGTAGGCCCTCGTGCGAATTCCACGCAACGAAATAATCAATAGGATTGTGAAGGAAGCCAACGCCGTTATACCAAGGCGAATCCATGTTGCCTTTAAAAGCAAGCTAAACCTGAGGACATGGTCAAGGACATGTATGTTGCAATTGTATGATTAGCATACCTTGCAAAACTGTATATTTCACCACCAGCGTGAATTAACAACAAACCGAAGCACGACCGTGCAGTGACACGATGAAAAAAGTTCAACTGGGAATGTAATCAGTTTACATCTACCAAGGTGTCATCGAAGATACCTTTTCGTAGCCAATTCCAGCGACAACTACCGAGAGTTTAGCAACAAATATAGAAACAAACTGACACGTACGGGAAACGATATTGTTCTTTGTGCCGAGGGCCGTAACAAGCGGAAACTGACTCGCAGCAAGAACGCCTGCACGGCCACTCCAACTCCTTACGTTTATCTCGAGTTCTTCAGCTGCGTGGGTCAAGGATGAACGACGTAATGACAGATGGAGAATCCAGTCGCGAACTCACTGCCTACAAAGGTCCACGCGAGGAGAAAGGCAATGTACCCCAGTATAAGGAAGATGTCAGCGACCTTGAGATCATATGTGCCCCACTCGATTGTCCAGCGGAAGGCGACGACGCGAAAGATATTAACCACGGCGAGTGGGAGGCGGGAAAGTGACCATCCGGCGGCGCGTGTGCTGGCGGACAAATGAGTCGATTCTTCATCGTCACTATTGAGTGGTCGACGCTGTCTGACTAGTTTGGAATGCAAGACCGAACCCCACTTGAACAGACCAATTACAAAGAGGAAGACAGAGAGGCAGAACCAGGCTTCCTCTGGATAAAGAACGGTGGCCGTAAAGCTCGCGGGAGATGGCGGCGGGGAAAGCTGGGATGCCATGGTGGTTGCAAGAGAAGATGCAGAGCAACTTACCAGAGAAGTTGATAGGAAAGGAATACCATAGGGTATCTGTTCTAATATATGGAATACCAACCAAGCAGGAATACCAATGCAATCAATGGATTTCCTGTTCGAATCAGATCATCAAACACCATCGAGTGAACCACGGCGCTATGACCTACTTTACACGTGTGAACTCGTCGTGTGTCACCGCAGTTGAAACTTTGATTGACCGTATGAGCAAGAGTTAGATTATGCATCTGATAATGTGTCGCACCTACCAGTTCAAGAAAAAGGGTCTGCTCCCTGCTTAGATACCACTCCGCCCGTTTCGCAATGGGTCTATCTTGTTCCCACTGTATGTCGGAGAGTGTCAATCTCCGGGACCTGCCAGTGTTAAGTAGCTACCGAGTTGGAAGTTCGTCACCAATCCCAAGATTATCAGAGGCACGATACCTTCCTATTTCTAATCCCCGTTCCTTCCATACATACCCCTTTTTGAAAGCTTGGGAGTCTTGAAACTTGGTTGATAAAGGCTGGTGTGATACTTTTTTTGATTGCTAGTGGAGGAACAAGGCCCGCTCCATTGAAAGGCTGCAGCCGCAGCGAGCCTCTGAGGCAGCGGCGGTTTCAGTCCTCTTCCACTGTACGAATGCCCGTTTTCATGGTCGTATGGAAACCCAGATAGTACTGCCGGTGACATCTCAGTGACTGATCTTACCAACTTGTATATGGAGTTCCGATCTCGCTCACTCGCTTGATCGCGATTCGTTGACACCACCGTACCGTACCGTGACAGCCCAAGAGCTCAAGTTCCCATAGGCAAGTCGGGTACTCGCAACCCCAAACGGATATATACGATACCGGTGAGCCAGATCCTGTGTGAAAACTTCAATGTCACCTGCACAGGGACGATACCACCCGGGTTCTCATCCCTCAAACTTCCTATCATCACGATAGGAATGCGGTAGTAATGCCCGGTAGTTTCCACCGACCGTCCAGACGTGTGTCCTACTCACAACAGGTGGATTCTCTTTACCATGAGACCCGTCACGCGCACGTTTGCCCCCGTCTCTTGGTGTTTACGAGGCATTCATAAACGGCTGAGCGCCAACTTCTGACCCTCCATGCAGGTCCCGTGGTACACACGTCTTGCTTCAGTCGACTCGAAAAGGACCATCGTCCCTGTTGCTGCATCCTACGCTCTCAGGGTGGAACCAAACCCTTGATGAACCAAACACATGTTCGATAATTACCGTTCGTGCCACGCCGAGGTCACCAAAATCAGCCTGAGGTCTTGGAGGTTGCCTTCTTTTCAAGACGTCTAGTTTGTCTTGCTAAGTATAACTGATGCTGACCTCGTTAACAACATCAAGCGTCATCCGATACTGTTTCTTGGAATCGAAAAAGCGCAGCTACGTTTAGGAAGAGCTCTTCTCATTTCCTGAATCGGCGGGTCTAGGATACTCAAATCAATTGATCAAATGACCGCAGTCTATCAAGACCTTGTAAGACGGACTGTCATCGAGCAACTGTCCTTGCAAACAAAGTCAAGCTATCTTTGCAATCAAACGCCAATAGTGTGGCGATCCGCAAGCACCTTCAGCCGTTTCGTATCCATCGTCCACCCTGGGTAGATAAGGAAGAACATGTGCCCGCGTGCAACAAGTGACCAACATTGTCAAGGCAACCCGATGTTCAAAACAAGCACACGCTATGCTCTTTGAAACATTGGACATGCTTATATTCGGGCCGAGACCTCATACGTAGCAAGTATATTCCATGCATTACCATGAGTGAGTTGGCTATTTTGTTGAAGGAGCGGGTGAAGAAGGGATACTATCCTCGACTTCGCTAGTAGTGGTCCTGGTCCCGCTTGTACGGGCTAGTTCCAAGTCCACTGTCGTAAGCGTCTGCGTGCTCCCGTACGGTGGGGTGGTAAAGTCGTCGTCGTCTACTCGTTCTCGATTGGTAGATTGATGCACCGTTCGGTAAATAAAAGTGACGACGACGACCAAGTTACAATCAAACAGGAATACAACGAGCTACGCAAATTTCGATCACCATTCGGAATTTGTTGACACTGAAGGGCAGAAACATACCTGCAGGTTGGCAAGAATGCCTTGGATTTCCTGACTAGCTACCAGTTGAGCAACAGAATGTGCTAGTGAAGACATACACAGGAATCTGCTGGCTGTGAAGAGCGATAGGATCATCCTGCGCTGTCCTCGAGGGAGCTGGACTCTCCAAAAAAGCTTGAGCGCAACAAGCAATGCCATCGTATCAGCAACACAATTTGCTAGAATAACCATTCACTTGATGTCCTCGGGAAATATATTTAAACACTTGCTCGTCACCTCAAAGATGATTATAGAACTTGGCAACACGCATGTTGGCGGTGGTTGTCCTGACAATGACGTCGTGTCGTCCATGCACCACCAGGTTTCCAAAGTAAGCGCGGTCGCGCCGAAAATAAAGAAGCACACCGCAACTGCGAATGTGATGCGGCGCACAAGGATGGAAGAAGTGATCCTAATGAGAGAAAAAACAAGACTCATGCGGACAGACCTGACAATAAAGATGAATATTTGACACACGAAGCAATACAAGAGGATACATGCCACACGACGCATATAAACATGTATTCATTGATCCAATCGGTGATGAGAACGTTTTTATAGTTGTCTGTGACGCAGGTCAGATCGCCGTGTTTATACAACGTGGACAAACTTGCGCGTTCCAAGGAATTCAGGGGTAAAAATGACGAATATGACAGTGCAAAGCATTGCAATCGCTGCCCAAGCGTCTTCCAACCAAAGTCTCTGAATTTTCAATCGAAATCCGAGTCGAAAGAGTGTCAATATTATCGCCAACCCGTCCACGATGCTGAACGCGACTGTTTGTGGACCGTTGAGCATCAGTCATATCATTTAAAGGAAGACGACTGCTTACTGGCACGTGTAAGAGGTGCATTGTCAGCTTGCATGATCGAGACGAGTCTTGAAAAAGGTGCATAATGGTGGTAGTTGTTCGTCGGTCGAGACCACTGTGCCAGGCTATGGATAATACGTAACGGAACCGCTTCACAACAGCTCAGGCCCATGGCATGTGTTCCAGATTTTTACCTACGATTGAAGGACGCGTAGCGAATGGTGGGCTGAATGAAGCGAAGGGCTGATATCGGACTTTGCAAGCGATATCATTTCTTCATATCCATATCAAGTTGCACGGAAGCTTCAACAAGGTGTGTTTGTGGTGGGCCTTGAGTCCTATGTAGCTCACCCTGTCTCGAACAACCGAGCCATAGAATTTCAAGTTGACTTTCCATGTCAGGTTAGACCAGCCGTTAGGGAATCGATCCTGAAGATGGTGTCAGCGGCTATCGATAGGTTCAGCCGGCGGGAGTCGGAGGAAAACCAAATTTATGTTAGTTATGTAATTATAAACAGGTCTTTATGCTGTTTGCTCAGTCAAAGTGAGTTCCACCGTCAATGGAAATCTGGGAGAATGTGTCAGGCTTCAAATGTGTTGTAGTTGGCAGCGAAATTTCAGTTACCGTCTGGCCTGTACAAGACAGTGAGCGTTTTGAATGGCCATGTACAAGATGATTGCGTACCAGTGATGTAGTGTGCTCCTGGTGATACCAAGTAGGCCACAAGATCCGCAATATCTTTTGTGGTACCCAGATAGCCAACCGCCGCCCTCTTCTCAAACTGAGAACAAGTTGTTAGTAAGCATGGAGTGATCGCATGCGTAATGATATTACCGGCTCGATCGCACCCCCTTCGTTGCCCGTGTGCTTGATCATGTCCTTTTGCAACGCATCAACTATGTCAACATCTTTGAGTGATAGACGGAGAGAGGTGCACTTGAGTGATGACTCACGCATTCTTGTCTCTACGAGGCCCGGAGCGTATGCATTTACAGTAATTCCGTGTCTCCCAAATTCCGCAGCTAAGTTTTTTCCCTGTCAGCTGTAGTAGCTATATGACAAACTCAAGGAATCGAACCTGCAGTTTGAGTCAATCCCCTAACTGCAAACTTTGATGTGCAATATGCACTCATAAATGGATGTCCTATAGTAATATCGAAAACCATGTGAGCAAGGTTTGAAAATAAAGATAGGAGATCTAGTTTGAAAGAACGTCGCTTGACCTTTCTTGCCAGCGAGAGAGCTAGCACCAATGATGCGGCCTTTGATCCCCTGGGCTATCATCTGCTGTGCTGCATATTTATAGCAGAGAAACGTTCCACGAACGTTGACCGCGAGAACAGCATCCAGATCCTCTACGGAAGCTATCAAAGTTGACGAGTCACGAGCTTTCTGATCCGCCCAGTCGCACAACTCACTTTCAAAGATAGGACCAGTCCGCAAGATGCCTGCGTTTGCGACCATCTGACAGACAGCCATTAGACGTGATGTAAAACAATGTTCAAGATGATTGGTTACCACATCGAGACGACCCAGAGATTTGACAGCGCCGTCGATCATATTCTTCACCTCTTCCTCAATGCTAACGTCCGCCACAAGTGCGCAGACTCTCCGGTCCGGATAACTTGTGCTAATTTCTTTACTCGTTGCGTCAAGGCTGTGTTCATTTATGGAGAGATCGTTTAGCGCGATGTCGTAGCCACCGCTCGCGAGCCGGAGGGCGATAGTCCGACCTATACCATTGGCTGAGCCAGTCACCAAAGCGACACCTTTTGCCTTGGAGGTTCCTTCGACGGGCATATTGTATGAGAGAGGAGAGATGGGCGAACTCGATCTTATGCTGCTGTTCGTGTTTCCTTTTGCTATTTATATGTGTACCGGAGCTCCGGCAAGCCAGAAGGGAAGCCCTAAAGTTGGATGATTCCTGTGCACTGAGAGAGCATCATTACAGCCCTCGAATGGTTTTGTAAACGCAATCGATAGCTCGTGAATCCTGCCCGAAGAAAATGCTCTTCTCTGCTTGTTCAGCAGCGTTGCATTTTTTGTGTCAAGAAGAAGGACGAACGGGCGGGTAGGATGGCTCAGAACGTACTTATTCAAATCACCGTGTTCCACGTAGGCACTCAGGCTGCGTATCATAGTGGCTGTTCAAGATCAGATGGATGGCTCGCAAGTTCTGATTTAAACTTGATGGCCACACTTTGAATTCGGTTTTCCAGCAGCAGCAGACAACTTCCAGGAGTAACTGTGTGAACATTCAATTATCCCTTGGAACAACAAGTACCGGTACATCTTTACTAGGCGTGGGGTACTCCCATGCCAGTCACACCGTGTACAAAAACATCAGCGAGCACTAGCAGAGCTGATAACGTCGTCGTACAGTACTTGGACGAAGAGATACAGTGTCACATCCAGACTGTTGGGAAATCACACCTCCTGTATATACTTTGTGCCGTCGGATTACCATGATGTTGGCATCGCGAATGTCGCCGAGAACGAAGGGTCGTTGGTGCAGTCATTCCAGATATTGCCGGTAAGCGAAACGGTAACGTGGTGAAGCTGATTGACTTATCAGATATGCGTCCAAGAACAAATTTGATGCAAACGGGCTCAAGATTTATCCTCATCAGATAGAACACCGAAAAAGAGCAGCCTGTCTTCAAATAGTTTGGATGGTTGGGACACGTATGTGAAGCTTTGGTCTCCATTATCCTGAATGAGATTTGAAACAGATGAGACTGATTTGGTACCGGCTCTTGTTCTCAATAATATTCGTCGGGTCTATGAACTGCTTTCTTGAACACCTCCATGTCGGTTTCCGTATGATCGTGGTGCATTGGGAGCGCAAAAGAGAGCATAGGCTGAACTACCAGGCAGAGGTTCCATATTCAATTGAAGCACGGCGCGTGTGGGGCTAACACCATGACTTTTCTTTGTCACAGATTATGACTTTCCACAGGCCTTGACATCGGTCGTTTCACTGGCATGATGCAAGTAGACATAGCCATTAGCAACTAGAGAACTACGCCGCCTATCAAGAGCGTGGGCCACACCCTCGGCTACCATGACACGCACTGGTATTTACAGATCTAAAACAAATTCACTCTGTCAGTTCCAGTGATAACCGAGACTCGGACTGTGCCTCACTTGGACAGTGCTCACTCATCCAGCGAGTATAAAGACAACCCTTCCAACTGAAGACTTGCTAAAAAAAAATAGGCATGGCTCCTCTGGTCTATCCACCCCTTGACTGCTCCTTGGTCGTTCACGAATTGATCGACTTCCATGTGCAACATAATCCCACGTTCCCTATGTTTGTCTACGCAGACGACATTGGCACCACGCAGATCAGCTTCCTCGAGTTCCGTCGTGCTGCTCATAGAGCTGCCCATGACCTCCGTCCTGATCGCAAGGGTGATGGCGGCCAGGTCGTTATGATCATTGCAAACTGTGACACCCTCCTCTATCATGCTATTCTTGTCGGATTATCCATCGCAGGCCTGACCGTAAGTACATCGATATGACTGTTCTATCAAGAATAATCCTATATCACGTATCAGCCATTCCCGGTGTCACCAAGAAACTCCGGCCCTGCGGTGGTCCATATGATGAAGCAGACAAACTGCTCGCGGATCGTGACTCTACACCATGCACATCACAAGTTAATCGACGAAATCCGCGCGATCCTTTCTGACCGCGAATTAACCATCGATGAGATTCCAACGATATCATACGCGTTTCCAAAGCTCGGAAACGAGGTTGAAACCGACCCATTTATACCGTATCCTCCAGCTGCATCGCGACCAGACTTGAACGACCCTGCGCTCTACATACACTCCTCTGGCAGCACCGGCTTCCCGAAGCCAATATTACAAACCCACAGGATTCAGGTCCACTCTGTCAATCAACGTAAGTTGACTATTATTATTCCTAACGGTCCTTGTTGATATATGAATGTGAATTCCTAGCCTCGATGTATTATTTCCGTCGTGTGCCTGCTCCTCAACGGGTAGCCGTTATGGCACTACCTCCTTTCCACAGCTTTGGCGTGATGGCGCATCTTTATCTGCCAATCGCACACTTTGCCCCATCAGTTATCTATCCACCACAGGCCGTGAGCGACATCTACGCTGCTCCTATTGTTCCCACACCAGACAATATGTTGGATAGTATTCGGCGGACAGATTGCAGTGTGGCGATGACGGTTCCGGTCTTTTTGGAACACTGGGCAGCCTCCGAAGACGCCGTGAACGTTCTGAAAAGTATGGATATGATTGTAAGTGCCAGAGGTTACAATATCTATCATTTAATACGATTGTTCTAGATGTTCGCAGGAGGACCTTTGGCGGAAAAGATCGGAAACAGATTGTATGCTGCTGGCGTTCCGCTCGGACAAGGATACGGTGGTTCAGAGTTCGGTGGACCAGTACGACTCCCTCAGAGAAAGGACATAGAGGATAGTGAATGGAACTGGATTCGTTTTTCGGATAAAGCTAAGATAAGGTGGGTTCCGTACAGTGGTGACACCTTTGAGTGCCAAATTTTGGTACGTCTCTCCCTCTTTTACATTTTTTTTGAAGGCCCATAATAGATATAGTCGACCGAGACTAACCAAATGGCTGTCGAGAATTTACCAGATGTGAAGGGGTATGCAACCTCTGATTTATTCATCAAGCACCCGACGAAAGATCTATGGAGAATGTGAGCTTTACAACACGTTATCTTATGTGATTTGACTTGCGTGACTAGCGTTGGGCGAATAGACGATGTGATCACTCTTGCATCCGGAGAAAAAACGGTACCTACCCCCATGGAGAATATCATTGGCTCTTGTCCCCTCGTCCAGGGTGCGGTTATGTTCGGACGAGAAAGGAATCAAGTCGGGGTTTTGGTTGAACCAAAGGGAGAGTACGGCGTCGATACTCGGGATGATAATGCCGTTGCTGTATTCAGGAATAAGATCTGGTGGGTTACTCCACAGTTGTCTCGTCACATGCTGACCGTGATGTCAAAGGCCATTTATCGAGGCGGCAAACAAACTCGCACCCACATTCAGTAGAATATTCAAAGAGATGATTCTCATCGCCGATCACGAGCGGCCGATGGTAAGAACTCCCAAGGGGAGCGTACAGAAGAAGCAGACGATCGAGGCATACACAGCTAAAATCAATGCATTGTGCGTACCATATTTCTCACGTTTTTGAAAAAAAAAGTCGATGGCTGTCTCGTCTATAGGTACGACGCTGTGGAGGATACATACAAGTCATCGAGTGGATCAGCAGGGCCATCTACTTGGGATCTTGAAGCTATCCAAGAATGGTTGATGCAGAGAGCGTCGGAAATCAGTCAAGGACAAATCGTCAACCCCAGCGCTGACTTATTCGCTCAGGGTTTTGATAGGTGGGTCTTTCTGGATTGCGAACACATTACTGGCTCATCCGCATTCCGGTGCTGCAGTTTGAGCGTAACATACCTTCGAAATCGCCTCTTCAGTGCCTTACGCAGTTCAACTGACGCCAAGATACGAGGGGCAGCTTCTTATGTCTCCCAGAACATTATTTTTGAGAATCCGACGCTCGAACGTCTCGCAGCTCGTGTTGTTACCCTCGTTGACGGACGCGGAACGACTCAAAGCTCGGACCACAAGCAGCGGCGCGTTCAAGCGATGAATGCCATGATAGAGAAGTACACCACGGGACTGCCTGGAGTGGTCGCATCGGTTGATGGCACATCACATGAGGGAACATTAGCTGATCGCGCGATTGTACTGCTAACCGGATCTACTGGTGGTCTCGGATCATTCCTTCTCTCACACCTCTTAGGACACCCTGGAGTGGAGAGGGTATACGCCCTGAACCGACCTTCTTCTATCTCTATCGAGAAGCGACAACAGTCGGCGTTTGTCGATAGGGGACTTTCCGTTAATCTTTTGGGTTCCGGAAAACTGGTCTATGTCGAATCCGAAGCTTTCCAAGACAAGTGTGGTTTGACGGCAGAATTATACAACGAGGTACAAATCCCCATCATACTATCTCCGCTGTTCTGAACAACTTGATTCAATAGATCCGAAACTCTGTTACAATTATCATTCATAACGCGTGGCGCCTCGATTTCAACTTGACCCTCGACTCGTTTGAGCCCAACGTCAAAGCAACTCGGAACCTGATTGATCTCGCATTGGAATCGCCCCGCAAAAAATCGCTCCGGTTTGTCTTCACGTCATCCGTCGGCACTGCGCAATCCTGGGATCGCACACAAGGACCATTCCCGGAGGAGATACAATCAGACCCCACCTTCGCAATGGGATCTGGATACGCGGAGTCAAAATATGTTGGTGAAAGGGTGGGCAGCGTTACCACACACGTGGGAGGTGACTCACGTGTTATTCTAGATCCTCATCCAGAGTGGTCTCCTCGCAACTTCACTCCGGATTGGCCAGATAACCGGGAGCGCCAACGGATGTTGGGCAACGACGGACTGGGTACCCATCCTCGTCAAATCTGGTGTAGCTCTGGGAGCGCTCCCTGATTCACGCGGAGTACGTGACGTATATCATTGAGGTTCAGAGCTGAATGATGATCAGGTGGTTTCTTGGATGCGAACGGAAGATGTCGCGGCATCAGTCTTGGAGGTTGCGTTCGCAGGGGATGTTCCCCAGGCTCTCAACATTGTCAATCCCCAACGTCCGACATGGACCG
>JBBPPV010000089.1:0-12778 GCA_038092115.1 Leccinum brunneo-olivaceum
CAAGTAGCAGGATGTGAACGGATCGTACTCGCTACTCCTCCGCGTGCCAATGGAAGCGTATCCCCCGAGGTCCTCTATGTCGCGCACTTGGTTGGTGCGCATGCAATTCTCAGGGCTGGCGGCGCCCAGGCAGTCGCTGCCCTAGCTTATGGCACCGAAACATGCCCCAAGGTTGACAAGATATTTGGTCCTGGGAATCAATGGGTAACAGCAGCAAAGATGCTCGTTCAGAACGACACGGAAGCCTTGGTATCCATCGATATGCCTGCTGGCCCATCAGAGGTACTAGTGAGTGGTCTTTAGTGAGCGTGGTGCACGTCTGTGTGGGTGCACCGCGTTCGTTGTTCTTGTACGAATAACGAACGCGGTTTTCATTCTAGGTCATTGCAGATGAATCATGCAACCCTGCGTTTGTTGCAGCCGACCTCCTTTCGCAAGCTGAACATGGTGTCGACTCGCAAGTCGTCCTGGTATCTTCTTCCCTTTCAGATGACAAGCTCAAGGAGGTAGAAAAAGAGGTGGACAAGCAAGCGCGTGCTTTGCCGCGAGTGGACATCGTGCGAGAAAGTGTCTCACGGAGTCTGATCGTGAAGACATCAGGATCGGAGGAAGCGCTACAGTTTTCAAACGCATACGCGCCCGAGCATCTTATCCTGCACTTGCGAGATGCGTCTGCCTGGGTGGAGTATGTGAAGAATGCTGGAAGTGTATTCATTGGGCCTTATTCCCCCGAAAGGTCGTTTTCGACAACTTGTTATGCGCATCGACATATGGCTGACATGACACGATAGCTGCGGAGACTACGCCTCGGGAACAAACCACACACTTCCTACGAACGGATATGCTCGTCAATTCAGTGGCGTGAACACAATGTCTTTCCAGAAGCATATCACATCGCAGGAGGTCACTATGGAGGGATTGCAGAAACTTGGCCCAATCGTTGCGACATTGGCAGACTGTGAGGGGCTACAGGCTCATGCGAACGCTGTTCGGATACGGCTGGGCAAATGACAAAAATCGGAAATCTTGTTCCTGTGCGAGTTGGCATCATGTGTAGAGTGAGATGCAAGCACGCCAGTGTACCTCTAGAGTACGGGTACCATATGCATAGCGATTGGGGTCTATCATGAACTTATCATCATCAGTGTATTATTGCTCGAAAACAGGGTGATAAAGCTCCTAGTTGGTTCTGTAGAGTGCACGCTTGGCGACTTTGACGATAAGTGGTGTGTCAGGGAAAGAGATATCTTCTAATTTTTTGGCGTACTAGCGAAATATTCACATCAGCGGATGCGCAGCCATATCAGCACACAAAACGCACGGGTGTTGGTACATCAGCGCCAGTGATCCGCTCGACGGGTGCGTCAAGGTAGTCAAAGGCTTCACTCTCGACTATCTGAGCGCAAATCTCGCTTCCAACACCAAAAGCAGGGAAACCACCTTCAACGATAAGTAATCTAGAGATGTGGTAAGGACGACAAGAAGGCATCACTAAATTTAGAACTTGCCGGTTCGTCTTTTTGACTGATGATTTGATGGTATCGATGTCGAGAGGACGAATGCTACGAAGGTTGATGACCTCTGCATTGATGCCTTCCTTGGCTAGGGTCTCCGCGGCCTCCAAACTATGGGTGACCATCTTGCTATGTGCAACGATGGTGAGGTCGGACCCTTGGCGCTCCACCTTGGCCTTTCCGATGGGAAGGAGGAAGTTGTCGGACATGGCGTCTGGCGACATGGGGAAAGTGACACCATACATCATCTCGTTCTCAAGAAAGACGACTGGATTAGGATCTCGGATGGCAGACTAGAAAACATGAGGTACGCGTCGGGGAGTGGTATGTTGCATACCTTGAGAAGACCCTTGCAGTCCTCGGCATTCCAGGGGCTGACGACCTTGAGACCAGGAATTGAGCCATACCATGCCGCATAGTCCTGCGAATGCTGTGCAGCGACACCAGCGGCGGCACCGTTTGGACCACGGAAAACAACGGGACATGGGACATTTCCGCCAGACATGTAGTATGTTTTACCAGCAGAGTTGACGATTTGGTCGATGGCTTGCATTGCAAAGTTGAAGGTCATGAACTCGCAACTGTGAAAAAAATGGGATGAGGAGGATGAGATGTGGTAGGTAGAAGGCATACATTGGTCGGAGGCCAGCAAGTGCAGCACCGACCGCAAGGCCAGCAAAGCCCATCTCGGTGATTGGCGTGTCGACGACCCGCTTGTCTCCAAACTTGTCCAAAAGGCCCTTGGTGATCTGGAGTGGGGTGAGTCGCATACACATGGGCGTGAAGGGGTAGGGTACTTTGTATGCGCCATTATACCGAGCGACTTCCTCACCCAAAATGAAGACAGACTCGTCACGCAACATTTCCTCCTCCATAGCGACGTTGAGAGCATCACGAACGGTCATCTGTGGGTACGGTGAGTTGTGCGACGAATGTATTTTGGGAGAAACGGACCGAGTTTTCTGACTGGGTCGCATAGCTGCGAGCGAGTGCTGTTCTACGGATGGGTGAATGTGCGTTGGTGAGTGCGGGGGCGAGGCGAGAGAAAGCGGCGCGGACGGTGGCCATTTCAAAAGGACGTGGAGGTTGGAAGAAAGAGAGTGAACGTGACGCGCGGGCACGCTTGCAAAATTTGGGACACGGACGGACACGGCGTTGACGAATCCGATTGGTTCATGTCCAGGCCAGTCCTCCTCGTCACCGGTGCATCCAGGTCATCGTTTTTCCTCACTTTCTTATTATTCGTACTGATCTTTTGACAGAGGTATCGGTCTCGCCGTCGTCAAATCCCTCCTCGAAGACCACAACGTCAACGTCGTCGCCCTTGCACGTTCCAACACGCCAGAACTCTCCCAACTCGTCCATGCACATCCCACGTCTCTCCTCGCCATCTCGTGCGACGTGTGAGTCTCGCGTTATCACACCGTTCAGACATGCAACAACTTTTTGCAGCACCGATGAGTCCGCGCAGGTCCAAGCATTCAGTCACGCAAAAGATAGATTTGGTCCCGTCCTCGACGGCCTGATCCTGAATGCTGGCACTCTCCATCCCTTGGCGCGCATTGGAGATTCCTCTGTCTCGCTCGACGCCTGGAAATACCACTTTGATGTCAATTTCTTCTCCCTCGTCAGCGCACTCAAGGTCGCCCTTCCTGCTTTACGTGCCAACGCAAACCCCAGCCGTGTCATATTCATCAGTTCCGGTGCAGCCACGGGTAGCACCCCCGGTTGGGCTCCCTACAACGCAAGCAAAGCAGCCATGAACAGTTTGGCCAGGTACTCTCATTCCCCAACTCGATCATGCAAGGTCTGATACACCGTTCGGTGCTCGACAGAACCTTGGCCAAGGAAGAGCCCACCCTTGTTTCGTTGGCAATCGCTCCCGGAAAGGTCGATACAGCCGTACGTTTTTCACTCTCGTCTCTCTCAACGTCCATTCTGACATTCCACTTACAGATGCAGGACACCCTTAGGGCTACGGGTGCTCCTCACATGGATCCATCCGATCTCAACGTATTTCTCGATGCTCACCGAGACGGAACTTTGGTGAAGCCGTCGGACGTTGGTTATGTGATTGCAAACCTCTCCCTCACCGCACCACTCAGCATGAGCGGCTCTTTCGTACGGTACAACGACAAACACTGTAAAGAATTTGCAAGGAAATGAAATGAGCCGTCTTTTATCGGAACCGCACACGAAGCTGCCAATTGGTGCCGAAGGAATCATCCAAGAAGTTGAACAATTTTCTCTCAACCACACTCGTATCGCTACAATGACCCAAGACTCCACATCGCCTGTTCAAGCTCCAAAAATCATAGACATTCACCACCACGTTTTCCTAGATGCCCAGAAAAAAGCCACAAAGAATACCCTTGTTGGTTGGGTCACCCCTCCAGAACATCTTCCCTGGCAGCCATCACTAGCCATCTCAGCCATAGACACAATGGGCATTCAAACCGCTATCCTATCGCCACCCCCTGTTGCTACCATAGACAGGGCCGAAGTGAGGGCCATGAATTCTTACCTGTCACAGCTTCGCGCAGCATACCCCACAAGGTTTGGTTTCCTCGCCGGCTTGCCCACCCTGTGTGATGTCCAAGGTTCAGACACTTGGAATAGTCACACTGATCTCCCCCTGATGATCGTTCTCTAGGTGCACTCGGTGAAGTTGCCTTTGTCATGGATCATCTGAGTGCCGACGGTTTTGCACTCATTTCGTCCTACGGGTCCGGAAACGCAGCCAGTTGGGCCATCTCGATCGCTTCCCCTCTCTTGGCACTCACGTTTTGATAGAGTACATCGCAGACGATCTATTCGACCCCATCTGGGAGGAACTGGACAGGAGACACGCAGTCGTCTTCCTTCACGGTGCACAGACACCTTCATCAACGCCCTATCCTCATTCCTTCCTAGGGCTCCCCATCAGCGAGGCAAGTACCCTGCCATCATCGATCTCATACGTCCACAAATGCTAAAACCCAACTTTGCACACATAAAGGTTCCGAATGAAACTTACAAGGCGGCCGCCCATCTGGTCGTCACAGGCAAAAAACGACGCTTTCGCAACGTCAAGATCATTCTTGCACATCTAGGAGGAAGTACTCCTTTTCTAGCTCCCCGTGTGGCAGCCCTTTCACACTATATGGGGTGCCCACTTAGCCCGGATGAGATCCTTCAAGACTTCAAAAGCTTCTACTATGAAACTGCCCTCAGTTCGCATCCGACCACCCTCGCCGCAATAGATTCGTTTGTTCCAATTGATCACATTCTCTTTGGGAGTGACTACCCAGGTATCTTGCCTTCCACTTAGTATAGCCTGAGGATCTGTGCATTGATTTGGACTTTAGCGGTCACCATCGCGACATCGAGCTGGTATACTAAACACCTAGTGGATCATTATAGCGCCGAACCACACAAATTGGACCGTATTTTGCGAGACAACGCACTTGACCTCTTTCCGCGTCTCCGGCTGTAGGACAAGAGGAACAATCTCGCTACCGAAATCGACGAGGGCTAATAGTGGGGTTACGCTTACAGCACGCAACATCCTTGAAAGCATGTGTTGTGCGAGGTACAGATGACAGGATATAAGTGACAAATGAATGGGGGGAATCTATTCATATATATTACGGTTTGGAGAGATGCTGTTAAGTTTCTAGACACCAAGCCTGCAGGACAACGCATATCAGTCGCCACATTGTGACAAGCATGAAGCGACGACACCCACCTCCGCTTACTATGCTCGTAAACCAGGTAAGAGATTGATACTGACGGCACAACCTGGGAATGAATACTAGTGAGCCGAGGTTTCATGTAATTATGTTACGAGTACCTTGGCCAACGTTGGAAATAATCCGCGGTAAAATCCTCTCCAACCATCCCGATGATATGTCTTCTGAACTACGTCCCAAATACCTGCATAACGTTGCGGATGCCCCGGGGAACCTGAAGCTTGCAATCGGGTGCGGACTAGGTTTAAGGGGTAAACGCTGATAGCGCCAACACTTCCCGAGACACTTCCAAAGGCGAGGAGGGCAAGGACGCCTGGTTCGTCCAATCCAGTAGATCGTAGATATGTAAGCTTAAGAGCCTCGAACGTACTCATATCAATAGCAGAATATCTGTTAACATGGTGTGAAAGCAATCTTCCGATAGACTTGACAGACAACATACGGAAAAACTCCGACCAGACCAATCTAGAGTCCATTCAGGGGAGATAATGCAAAGTAAAAATGGAGACTGACAGATAGTCCGCGATAGAATGCTCTGAACTTGCCCAGTTGCCAAACGTGGCGCGTCGCGTCTACTAGATTTCGCTTCTGCCCAGCTATACTCATCATTTGAGTCTGAGGAAAAACTCAGCAACGAGACAAGCTAAAAGGCGAGAGTGATCCTAGACCTTTAATGTCTCAATGGGGTATATGCCTACATTGTCATGAGCAAAAGCATCATCACAGCAGCTTAAAGCTTACTGAGTTGGCTTGATATTCCACCAATTCCGCCTGATAGAAAGCGACTACTGCCACTTATATCTCGAGGGTCTTCAACATGATCCCAGTATTTGGCAAATGTGCGCTTCTGTTCCCAAACTCTGAGTACCGCACGACAGGTACGGGAACATGAAGAGGACGAACAGCTGTCTCGTAAGCCATGAACTTTATGGCCGACTCTGGGAATATCTTCATTACAGAAAGTCCATTTCCCGTCCAAAAAGCCAAGACACCGCCTTCAGCGTATATGCGCGCAACGGCAACACCCATGGCCCTCAAGCCACTGACGCTGGGTTTAGGGCCTACAGGGGTCCCTCCCATCTCAGGCGCACGTGTAATCAAGAAGACTTTGAGACGGTCAAATGGTGCGGTACATGTCCTCGAAACTGTCAGCAAAGACGAGCGTCAGCATACGTTTGCTTGCCTACGTTGGATCCCTCACCTGCGCCCGCTATACCACCTGCCAGTAGAAATTTGACTGCAGTGTTACCCTGCAACCAATCATGGTGTTCCTCTGGCTCATCTTCGAGTTCGCTTTCGTTGTTCACGGGAGTCGATTGCACCACAGAGACTCGTGACGGCGCCATGGATGCGAAATTGTCTCCGGCGCTTAGACTGACATCACCTTGCATACGTCAAAGGAGTTCATGGGTGGAGTACAAAAGTGAGTGACACAGCAGCAGACCTTCCATTGTCACCCTCGCTGGACGCCTTCCGTCATTTCCCATGAGCCTCTTCACTTCGTAATACCGGTAGATCTCGGAGGTCGATGCTTTCCGAGGGAGAAGTAATAGGAAATCCCGAAACTGTGGAAAATTGATAACATGAGAGTGGGGTGATTGTGTCAAAATTGACATGAATTCCGCCAAGGCAGTGGGCGAGAGGGTGATCCCTGGCGACGCATTGAATACTGGGACAACGTGTAGCATCAAGGTACCATACCGGCATTCTTGAATGCGACCCGGAGTTCCTCCGAGTCCAGATGTCCGTTTCCGTCCAGATCGAGTTCATCGTGGAAGATGCACCATAGCTCTAACAAGGATCCATGAGGAAGGGACAAGGAGATTTAATTTTCAACCATCACTGACCGGCCTCCTTTGCTTGTGCATAATTCCGGAAGTCCGACCAGGGTATGTGGGTCGGCCTCTGACTGGAGACACGGCCACCACACCGTCGCAATAACTCGTCTTCATAGACTCTCCGCATGTTCTCTGCCTTTTCTGGCGTTAGTAACTCGCCAAGGGAGATTCCCAGAGTGGCCGCGGCATCCGAGCCCTGAAAATGTGTATTGGGAAGGCGTCGCCAAAGGTCGTGGAGTCGCCGTTCCCGGTTTTCTTTTCCCTCTTGTTCCCGGAACACGACAAGGCTGCGGGGTATCGGATGATATGACAGAGAGTCGGACCTGAGTCGTGGAATGAATGGGCGATCCCAAACGCCAGAGAGACATGCTTCGTAAATTTCACGCCCGGTGGGATGCGAGGGCGAAAAAGCGATTTCCGACATGGAATGAAAGGTCGAACCTGCGATTCTGGATTATCAGTCGCAGCTTTGAAACGGAGGGTGTATCAAAAGGGCATCGTCGGGTGGAGTGCTCGACGTCGTCGTCTTGGACAATGTTTGTGACTGCTTACTACTTACTACTTACTACTTAATTACTTTGCGACCCAACTACGGTGGTAAATAACGACGCCCCTTACTTTTTGTCCCGGTCAAAGTACAGTATGATGCTCTGATACATTATAGCTTCACAGTCCCGCGCGATATCAAAAGATGTCACCGACACAAGAACGCGGATACGACCAGCGCACCAATACGCTGCAACCCCTGCGCCAGCGCTCGACGGAGTGGTCTAGGCTTCGAGGTTTGCGAAATAATGGGTGGAGGCATTTCAACTTTCGTCCGCACATGCTCCAGCGATATTTCTCGCTTGGGAGGTTCCATCCTGATCGGTACCCCGCAGCCGGTACGGGGCGTATTCTCTGAGCATTTCTCAGAGTATATCGTCGACGGTGGTGTAGTGCGCGCTGGTGTGCAACTCGAAGCCAGCGTAGAAGAATATTCTGAATGCGATGGCGCCCTAACGTGGTTGGTGAGAGACGAACACTCGTACGTCGATAACGAGGACGGAGGGGTAGGAAGCTTGCGTGGGCCGAACAAAGGTCGCGCCGCATCAGGTCTGGCTACTGGCGTTGTCTGCTTCATCTCGCGGTTGTCCAGTGTTGTGACTTCCTGCACCGGGATTTCGGGTAACGGTCGAGAGACTCGTGGTGGCGTCGGCAGCGGTGGGGGAGGCAGAGGCGGGGAAGGCAGAGGCGGAGTGGGTAACGGTGGAGCGGGTAATGGCGGAGAGTGACGTGACTAAAAAAAAATGATGAGCGAGATATGATGGGGAAGGATAGGGGACACACAATATGTGTTAGCGCAACCGGCGAATCACTCTGCGAGACAGATTCAGCTGACCGAGATTTCTGACGCGGAAGTGGAGGTGTTGGGGGACGATATTCCTACCAAAACTTTGAATTCCAATCGCTGTCTTACCAACGCAAATCACTTACTGATTGTGGCTTGCGTTTGCCTCCCGGCCGTATCCAGGGTGTGGGAGAATGAGGGCGAGATAACGGATCTCCATCGTAACTTTCGGATGGGGAGGGTGGAGTAAACGTGTAGCTCCTCGACATCTCAAACTCCTGTGACTATGTGAGCATTGCCTGATTGGTAACTTTGCTGAGCACCGCTGCCCACCGTGCTGGCCGGAGACTGCCGCAATGGCTCTGCTTCGCCATCGAGGTCAGTTGAAGGTCCTTCATGGGTCGAAAAATCAACTACTGTGTTAATGGTAGGCAGTGTTGACCGCCGTTCTCTGGAGACCACCCTGTCAATCACGTCCTTCCAGTCATTCGGGAGCTACTCGATACTTTATAAGCGCCGTTTTTTTTACGAGACAAGAGGATTCCTCACCGGCGGCCTGTCAGTCTGTACAGGAGAGGGTGAAGAAACCGAAGAGAGAGAGATCTGCCTGAAAGGAGCCCCCGGAGAGGAGGGAGGAGAAGGCGGGGGTGAGGGGATGAATTTTGGAACAGGTTTCCTGTGGCTCATCGAGCGCACAGGCTCCACTTGATACATGAGTGGTGAAACTGTTGTCAGAAATGCAGGAGCGAGACTGGGCGCCAAACTGTACGACCGCTAGTCTGAGGCGGGATGGGAGCGCAGCTGGGTGGTTAGAAATGAGAAGACGGTTATAAGTGAGTAATGAATGGAAAGACTAATATAAAGGAGGGGAGGTGCATGCCTCAAGCTGTACACATCATGGAGGGAACCTGCCTTGAGCTCAACAGCCACGTTGGGAGCAGGATGCTCATGAACGGGACAGCACGACTCACCTCATGTTTTCCATAAATGTGCAGTGCTTGCGAACAGCCGCAAGTGATCACGACAAATGCATACCTTTGAATGTAGAGCGGGCATACCTCTTGACTACGTCACGACCATGACAACCTAGATGGATCAATAGCGCAGGTCGAGGGTACAACTCCATTATGTTTTCTGATAAGCGATTGGTGATGCGAAGAATGTGGTTCTGGATTCCGGTTCTCGCGGCACCCTGTATTTATGTGAAACTGAGCATTGCCTTGGGGCGAAGGAGAAGAAGAAGTCACTCCGTCGCCCGATATGGAATGTTCTGTAGAACGAACGACACCGCTTGCCAAGTCACAGCACACGGGCGTACATTGCTCGAGTCACCAAATAGTATATACTATGTGCATACAAATCGTTGAATGGCGTAAGATCAAAATAAAAGACTTGGGAAAGTGGGTAAACACGTATTAGGGGTATCTTTCATCGTGAGCGTGGAGAGACACCCATGTTCCAGGTGTGAAAAGGTCATGCGTGGCATTATGCGAAGCTAGAGTGTATGTCGTCGGTAAATAAATCAGCAGGAACCACCCGAGGACCCAGACAAGGAAAAATAATGCGTTATTAAGGCAACGAAGCCTTTTCTTGGACAAGATCATCCAGTCTGTTCCTATCCTGATCATGTGATCGAGAGTGGGTGCGCATCTTTGTCTTCCAGTCACGAACCCACCGGGATAACCGTTCGTTTCCGGTAGAGGACGGCATAGCCGAGTGCGAGTGTGATTTTTTCGATATGAATGCACGTAGCCTATCTCTCCCCAGAATAGGGGCCAGGGACAAGAAGGACAGGAACGCGAGTTTCAGGACGATATCGGAAGAAGTCAATAGTGAAGACACCGTCTGGTGACCTGGAGAGGGAGCCGAAGCAACTGTCTGAAGGATGTCACCGATCTAAGAGGGGTAAGACAAACTATAGCCGTTATCAATGGAGGCACATACTTGGCACGTGACCGCTGTCCACGGAAGACCGCCTATAAACGCACCCAAAAAACAGTCGGTCAACGGTACACCACAGACACCGCATGCAATATTAATTCCCGACCAGGGTACAACCCCAATGAGGCGGAGTATCGACAGACGAACCCAAGCCGGTGATCTCGGAGCTGAGCCAGCGGCCAGGTCTGTTTCACCTTCCAATGCATTTCGCGTCATGTCCAGCGCACGCGGAAAGAGCCGACTGAGCGTTGGGGCCAATGGTGCACTGAGAGCGGTAGCGATCACTGATCCAATGGTCGTCAAAAAGGTCAAGAGTAAGGTGGCCAATACGGGGTGAAAGAGGGCGCCCGCTAGCACATTCTTTTGGAACCAGTCAGTTACATGAGTCAACTGTGAATGGATTGTAAAAAGCTGACCCAAATGACGCTGCCCGGTATGGACCAGGCATGTTTCCAGGCGGCAGTAATAGAAAGCACACCGACGACATGTGCAAATGGACCAGGGCCAAGCTGTGAGTACTTTTGGAGTTCTCTACCGAGTTCAGCAAGTTCGGCGAGTGTCCGAGGCCACGTGACTGAGATAGGGAGGGAGTAAAGAGACAAGAACACAAAGGAAGTAGACAGGGGGAAGAGAAGCATGACTAATAAGATTGGTGCGTGCGCCTGGCAAGAACGTCAATTGGAATTGTGAGATGGAGGAGAACGCGTGACCGACCGCTGGATGAAAGGGACGCCAACGATGTGAAGTGGGATCTTTTTCGTTCAGGACGTCACCGAACGTGGACTGAGATGAAGCGGAAAGAGGAAGGACAAGGTCGACATCGCCGACGGAATGTGGAGATGAGGCGGAACAGTCGGCAGGGTGCAACTTGGGTACGTGAAGAAATTTGAGACACTTTGCAGCTATCAAAGAGAACATGGAAGGGTTGGATGTGGTCTGAGATGGAGGGCTCTGCACCAGAGGGAGGCTGTCAGAGACGGTGTCTGTGACTGGGAGGACGAGAGAGGAGGAGCGACGTCTTCCGAGGGTGTTTATGGACAGGGCGGGACGTACGCACGTGGAAGAAGCACGACTTCGATTGGGAGGGATGACCAAGGCCATGGAGGAGGAGGAGGGTATAAAATATAATACGTTTTGACGGACCTGTGTTCGAACCAAATCCGCATCAAAAATCGGACTATCATACGTAATAACATGTTCGCAGTATAGCTCGGCATCTCGGCCATCTCGGCACTGCCCGCGCTCACGGCCGAACATGACTCAGCCACATAATCACATTTCAAAACATGGCCTACTTAGTGTGCACGCCGACTCTCCTGAATCACTGCCCCGAGTTCCTCTAGCTTGCGTTTCGACCGCAATAATGTACCAAGCTATACCACCATCAGCCATCATCGTATTCATCGACACCATGTCAAAACGTACCCGCTTCTTGGTCAACTTGCGTGCCTTTTTGTCCTGCGTGTCATCGTAAACGGTGTTGAGAACGTGAGATCATGACGCTCGTACCTTGGAGTTTCTCAGCAACTCCAACACGCGTCGCTCGTAGGGCGAGAATCCCGCCACCTCACGGATAATGGATCGTACAAACTTGGTTTTAGTGGATTGAATACCCTTGCGCTGGCTTGGTCGCGTGGTCTTGGGAATGGCCGTGGTAGGGTAACCTTTGTTAAGGCCATAGCGAAGGTCTGATGCATGTTAGCCACATTCCCGTGTCCGCATCCGCACACACACTCACTGCTGCGTGCCATGATCGTTGAAGATTGAGAGTGTCAAGCAACTCTGTCTCCTTCAAGGTGGCTTGGATCTGTACAGTTTGTCTCCCACGCCTCAAATTTCCACATTTGGCAATACCCCTAAATCAGCCTAAAAAACTTCTATGCAAAAAACTAATTTCGCATCCAGTGTGTATCATCTTCTGAGGACCTTCACCCGCCCCGTGTCATTTGTACCTACAGCAAGGTCATCTTGACCCTTTGATACCGAACCAGAAGTAGGAGATGTACGCGCGGAGGATGGTAGGTGGATCGGTGTGGGAGGCCGGAGCAAATCGACGGACTGCTCACCTCGAACATGCTGCCTCCGACCACCTTCTTCTTCCTCCTCCTCTTCCTCCTCCTCTTCCTCATCGTCACCTTCTACAACATCCTGTATTTTTACACCACGTAAGCAGGATCGGCGACCATCCAAGCACGCCTCACCGGGTCAAAATCTTCCATTTGCTTATCACCCTCCTCCTCCTCCTCATCGACATCACCATATTCCTCGTCATCTATCCAGCGTCCTCGCCAGTCTACCATGTCCAACTCCTCCGAACTATGGGGTCTCAATCGCAACCACTGCATCCGCGGTCCAGATTTTGCCCGCTCGCTCACTTTGAACCCGTATATTCGTGGCTCGTAGATACGTCCTTCCGGTCTCTTT
>JBBPPV010000090.1:0-12736 GCA_038092115.1 Leccinum brunneo-olivaceum
CTCGATGCACGGAACACCCATGGCGCGCAGAAGCGATTTGGATTCTTCAAATGTTTCTGGCGTGGCGGAGTTGCTCCGACGTTGGTACGACCGAGAGACGACGGTGCTTCGCTGGGCAAGTGTCATGAGCGCAGACTCGGTTTCGGGTGGGGGGAGCTCAGACGAGGGTGCGGAAAGTAGGTTCCAAATATGGCCCTCGTCGAGTGTCATCTGGAGCTGTTGCTTTGACATGGCGTATTCGATACGTGCGTCAAGGATGTCCGGGCTGTCTGTCGGTGCAGAGCGGGCGTGTTCGAGACCAGGGATTTCAGGTCCTTCAAAGGATGAGGGCATGGATGTTAGTTGGGTGATGGATTTACTAAATTCCCAGTATAATGTGGAGAATTCCAATTGAAAGGATTCAATACATTCGGGAAGCGAGTGAGTGGGCTGCACCTCAGTGTTCCAGTGAACAAATGGAAGTGAAGGCAAAGCGTCTTCGTAAGGGCCATCAAAGAGGTCACAAGAGCCGATTTCATCGTCTGGGATTGTACAAGTAGGATCATCTAGATGTATTGATGGGGAGATGTAATGTGGTTCGAATCTAGATGAGGAAGTTGGCGCAGCCACAGAGTCCAGGACATCATGCAAGTCGTGTACGGTTATGCCGAGGTGTGGTAAGAAGTAAGAATGTTGTGATGGTGGCAAAGATTGGGGTGTGACGCAGGGTGACGGAGGATGCGGTGGAAGGGTCGTGGACTCAAGAAGGGTGGACCCTGACACACGCACGTCAAGCGATCTGTAAGCTGATTTGATACTGAAAAGGGCGTCGTTGGTGCGCTGGCGGTCTGTGCTAGACAAGGAACGGTAATAGGGAAGAAGGCGGATCAGCCTTTGAAGTCTATGAAGCCTGGTTCTTTCGATGGAGCCACGCAGAGCGTCTAATTTTCGCGATTCTCTGCGTCGTTCGACCTGTGAGATTAATTGGCGTGACAAAAGGTAGAAGAGTGAAACGCGCAGACCTCGCGGGCTTTGGCTGCAATGCGTTGCTTTCCATCAAAAACGCAAATAGCACGTACGTCAGAGTCCCTTAGTTCGGTGAGTATACGATGCCAACCGACGATATGCCTGTAGTGGTGAGGCATGGGAGAGAAATGAAGGCGTTGGGTAACGAGGGTGCCATCGCTAGCTTGACTGTGTGAGGGCGTTCAACACAAGGAGATGGCACGACTCACACGACGACAGTCTTTCCGCGCAAAGATCTGAGACGGTCAGGAAGAGTTTTGAAGACGTGTGGACTGTGCAACACGTTGGCAAGGACCAGTCCAACTTTTTTTTTTTTCAATACTCACCAAGTTTTTTGCAGAAAGGGGGTGATGCCCAACACGCCCATAAGTAATTGATCTACGACTTTTTCCAACTCCGCATTAGCCACGTCTAGGACACGGACAGTCATGTCGGTCATGCTCACAAAATTCGAGTCAAAGAGCAATCGCGTCAAAGGTACGTGTATCGCACTCGACTTGAACCCGCTTTTTTCACCTTTTCAAAAGGGCTCGCTTTCCACCCAACCCAGCCCCTTCTCGCCGCTGCTCTGCACAACGGTAGCGTGCAGTTATGGAATTATCGCATGGGTGTTCTTGTAGACAGATTCGAAGAGCATGAAGGTACTCGTCTCTCTTTAGAAAATACCCCCGTTCACATCTTGTCGTAAAGGCCCCGTCAGAGGTGTCGCCATTCATCCCAGCAGAGCCCTCTTGGTTACTGGCGGCGACGATTACAAGATCAAAGTTTGGGGTCAGCGCCCTCGCTCACTTGATGTTCGCTTCTGACCTCTTTCAGACCTCCGCCCCCAGAACCGCCGCTGCCTCTTCACTTTACACGGTCATTTGGACTATGTTCGTACCGTTCAATTCCATCACGAGATGCCCTGGATCGTGAGTGTTCAATCATCTTGCAGCCATGTCCACTCATCACCCTAACCACAGCTTTCGGCGTCTGACGACCAAACCATCCGTATATGGAACAGCACCTCCCGTAATTGTATCGCCATCCTCACTGGTCACTCACACTATGTCATGTCTGCCCAATTCCATCCAAAGGACGATCTTATCGTGTCAACGTCCATGGATCAAACCGTACGCGTTTGGGACATATCCGGCTTGCGAAAGAGCACTCCTAGCACTGGACCCAACAATTTCGAAACTTTCGACACGTTCTCCACGGTAAAATACGTCCTCGAGGGCCACGATCGAGGCGTCAATTTTGCCGCCTTCCACCCCACTCTTCCTTTGATCGTATCTGCCGCCGATGATCGTACAATCAAGATTTGGAGGATGAGTGAAACAAAGGCCTGGGAAGTGGACGCTTGCAGAGGGCATTTCAACAACGTCTCCAATGCGCTCTTCCATCCCAAGCATGAACTCATCGTTTCTTGCGGCGAGGACAAAACAGTTCGTGTATGGGATCTCGCAAAGCGCACAGCCATCCAGACCTTTAGGAGAGAACACGACCGATTCTGGGTCCTTGCCGCACATCCCAACCTCAACTTATTCGCTGCGGGTATGATTAGAATACACTTCTACCTCTTAACATGCCTCTCCTGATATCTGCTGCCAATGTAGGTCATGACAGTGGACTCATCGTCTTCAAGCTCGAACGCGAACGGCCCGCGTTTTCGGTCCATGCTGACTCATTGTATTACATCCGCGATAAATATGTTCGAGCACACGACTTCAATACCGGCTCAGACATCGGTCTTCTTAGCGTCCGCAAATTTGGCAGTCCTTATGTCCCTCCTCGAACACTAAGCTACAATCCTGCTGAACGCGCGGTCATTACGACAATATCCTCTGATAATGGCTTGTACGAGTTATCCTCCCTGCCCACGCAGACCAATGGAGAGGTCAAGGACTCATCCACGGATGGTAAGCGTGGCTCGGCTCACAGCGCGATATTTGTGGCCAGGAACAGGTTCGCTGCTTTGAACAAGACCACCCAGGTAAAAAGAGAAATTTGACTGTCGTTCATGCGAGTACTCAGTATTTCATCAGCTCATTGACGTCCGCGATCTATCAAACTCTATAGTGAAAGGAATCGATGCACCGATCCAAACCAACGAGATATTCTATGGTGGGACACCCTGTCTCATCCTAAGCTCGACGTCATCGGTCGCTCTCTATGACATCCAACAAGAGAAGATTGTCGCTGAGCTGAACAGTCCACCTGTCAAATATGTCGCGTGGAGCTCTGACGGGCAGCTTGTAGCGTTGATGAGCAAGCACAGTGAGGGTTCACCTAATGATCTTCGTTCCATTGCCGTAACCTTGATCGTGACAGCCATTACCATCGCCAATAAAAACTTTTCCCAAAGCAGTTTGGTCCATGAAACCATTCGAATCAAATCTGGAGCATGGGATGACGCGGGCGTCTTCATTTATTCTACTCTCAATCACATAAAATATTGCCTTCCCCAAGGGTATGTCTGGCGTGGCCGCAATTACGCTTCGACGCTAATTTAGCTCATCTTTTATTGATCGGCTCTTGAAGCGACAACGGTGTAATCTGCACGCTCGATAATCCTGTCTATCTGACGCGCATCAAGGGTAGGACAGCGCATTGCCTGGACCGTTCTGCGCGTCCTCGGACGATCACATTCGACCCTACGGAGTACCGGTTCAAGCTCGCTTTGCTCCGAAACAACTATGAAGAGATGTTACATATCATACGGACATCGACACTCATTGGGCAGAGTATTATCGCATACCTGCAACAAAAAGGGTTCCCCGAGGTAAACATCCATGTGTTTATTTGTGACTTTGTCTGACACATGGGATATGGCATAGATTGCATTGCACTTTGTCCAGGACAAGAATACGAGGTTTGACCTTGCTATTGAGTGCGGAAATCTCGACGTAGCATTGGAGACCGCGAGAGCGATCGACCGATCAGAGTGTTGGGAACGCCTGGCGCAGCAAGCACTGAAGCAAGGGAATCACAAAGTAGCTGAAACTTTGCCACTCACGTTTTCTAACGGAATTGACCCGCTCTCTTACTATAGATTGTTGAAAAGGCATACCAACAGACCAAGAACTTTGACCGCTTATCGTTCTTGTATCTTGCCACTGGCAGCATGGACAAACTGTCAAAGATGCAAAAGATTGCAGCCGCGAGAGGGGATCCAATGTCACGCTTTCACAATGCACTGTATGCTGGTGACGTCCAAGGAAGGGTCGCCGTTCTACGGGACGTGGGGCTTCGTAGGTGTTTGCTCTGGTCGACTTTGGGTTATGTTTTCTGACTTGAACCGTAGACCCACTTGCCTACTTGACCGCGAAAACAAATGGCTTGGATGAAGAGGCCGCTGAAATCCTCGAAGCTGCCGGCTTGAGCGAAGCGGATATCGATGATGTTCCTTCATTTGGCCAGTCGACACTCAAGCCACCACCCATTGTCACTTCCACCACTAACCTCAACTGGCCGTCAATTTCAATCGGAGAGAGTTTTTGGGACCGTGCACTCGCAAACGGCAATTTGGATGGCGATGGCGGAATTCCTTACGTTAACGGCCTCGACGCTTCGGCTGCCGCTGCCTCTGCACTTGACGATTGGGCAAAGGAAGAGGATGCAGGCGGAGCTGGATGGGATCTTGATGTTGAAGACGCCGACGGTGAGACTCAGACGGACGGAGAGTTCGAAGATGCTGTTGGTGAAGATGAAGGGGCAGGTGCAACCCCTGGTGAGAGCGGACACTCGGTACATGACTCGCTGTTCGCCGCGGATCACATCGCTGCAGGGTCTTTTGACACTGCCATGGAGGTGAGTTGCCTTGGAAGAGCTAGTGTTGGGCTGTACTCAGTGATGATCATCAGTTGCTAAAGGAGGAATTTGGGGTTGTCAACACGGAACCCCTGAAGGAGTTATTCGCGTCCCTCTACCAGCCACCGCAAGCTGACGAGACCTCCCTGGCTCCTCTCGAGGTGGAAATTACGCCTGGACGTGTCTCCTTTCCGTCTGTGCGATCTGAGCTCTCGGAAGGGTTCCGGTTTGTCTCGGGTAACAAGCTCCCCGAAGCGCAAGCTGCGTTCCAATCCGTGCTGCGGACATTACTGCTGGTAGTGGTATCTTCAGATGATGAAATCAAAGAGGTTGGTCAAACCATCCATACGATATCTGGTTGATGATACTGAGCGAGTGGAATGCAGTGGCATGACAGCGTTATTTCGGCACGTGAATATCTCCTTGGGGTTTCCATCGAATTGGAGCGACGACGTGTGAGTCAGGAGGAGCCAGACAATGTCCGTCGACAATTGGAACTCGCGGCATACTTTACCCACTGCCAACTGCAACCGCCCCACATGCAAATAGCGTTGCGGAGTGCGATTGGAGCATTCGCGAAAGCTAACAACCACGCCACTGCTGCCAAGTTCGCGAGACGACTATTAGAACTTAATCCGGACCCCAAAATTATTGCGCAGGTGTGTTCGATTAGGAGCTACTTCGAAGGACGGGGTATTGATATATGTAATAATCCGACAGGCGCGTCAACGGATTGCGGCAGGGGATCGAAACCCCCACGACGCAGTGGAGATTTCCTATGACACGTCGAGCGAATTTGATATCTGTGCAGCCACGTATACGCCGATTTACAAAGGGTCTCCATCGGTGCACTGCCCGTATACGGCAGCGTCGTTCCTGCCTGAATTGCGGGGGAACCTGGATCCCCTCACGGAAGTGACGGAGATTGGGTTGACGGCGAGTGGGTTGCCTGCACTACGGTGAGGTTGATGACTGTAAATATGACTGGTCATACATGTGCTTCACAAATTCCATTCATCTTTCAAGTTCCTTCCTCACGCAAGTGTGATGCATTTTCTGGGATTGTAATGGCCACCCTAGCAATCCAATATTGTTGACCTGAGATCGACGGCTGACTGCGTTCACCACCCAATTTTCGTTTATGACTGAGGGAGAGCTAGGTTGGCCAGTCGTTGGACTTGCTTTCGGTACATCCAGATCAACATGAGTCCATTTTTACTCTTCATTCCATGCTTTGTCGGGTACAACCATGCACTCTCGAATTTGCGCGTTCTCCGTGATCGCGACAGTGGTCAAAGTCATTCGTAGCAACTTGTTCCGAATTCCCTATGGCTGAAGCCTACCACTTCGTCACTTTTTTCAACCATATTTAACCTTATCGCAAAGACTCGCATTGCACGCGCCTCTGGTGGGCGGGGAAACATTTCCCATGGGTCCTCGTTTTCCTCGACCACGGATCCGGATGATATCTGGTCTGCGGTCTTGTGGAGGAATCGAATGTGATGGAATTGTCTCCATTCACCTGCATGGCATGGGTTGTGCCTGCATCAGAGTTTGCGCTACTGCGGTACATGCTTTCCGCCTCAACGCTAGTCTTGCGTCCTAGACAAACATGTTATCTATCGCTCTTGGTCGCCAAAACGCAGACGAAAAATGGAACGCTGCCCGCGTCGCTACTCGTGGGCTTGTAACGAACCTCGCGCGAGATTCAATCTTGTGCATTTCTTGCTGGCAAAACTAACACATTTTCGCACAAAGGCGTACGGTTTTCTCGCAGACAAATGACGTGAATGGCGCTGTTTCTCCATACAATCATCCTCGTCCCCATGTGAACAAGTACCGTCAGGATGAAACGTAGTGGAGTTGTATGACGACGGTGAAAAATTGAAACCAAACTCATCGTGCCAAAACTTACTTCTTGACTATTCCTTTGTAGCACTGCTCGCATATCCCACCGGCGCCGATAGCAAGTGAGAGTTTTGGTAACCCTGTTGGAACGTCTCTGTGACACAGGATGACGTCGAAAGCGTCAGATCTCGCTAGAGAAGTCGCAAAAACAACTGCCCACGTGGAGATTTAGAAATAACTCGGATCAAAACGGCGTGGCCATCGAGTAGAGAACGCACAATTTGGCGGGGCCGAAATGGATCGGGTGCAGTAGCAAAACATAGATGAGTACAATGGAGCCACATAATTAAGATGGATGGAATGAGAACCTGACCTGGATTGTAGATCCACGTCAAGTTTCCTACTTGATCAACGAATGGCATGGACGAAGAGGCCGCCAAAGTCCTTGGTTTGAACGGAACGGATGTACCTTCATTTGGCCAGTCGACGCTTCAGCCGCCACCCGTTGTCACTTCCCACCGCCAACCTTGATTTTCCAATCGGAGGGAGCCTTTGGGATGGTGCGATCATAAATGGTGCAATTTCTTACGTTAGTGGCCCTCTGCATTCGGTGATTAGGCAAAGGAAGAGTATAACGGCGACGCTGGGGATCTTGATGTTGAAGATGCCGAGTGAGACTCAGATGGACGGAGATTCGAGGATGCTGTTGGTGAAGATGAAGGTACTGGTGCGAGAGCACTTGGTACATAACTCGCCGTCGCCGCGGGGTCTTTTGACACTGCCATGGAGGTGAGCTGCCTTCAGGCTGTACTCGGCGATGATCATCAGTTGTTGAAGCGGGAATTATTCCTGTCCTTTTACCAGCCTTCCAACAGATGGTGAGACCTACCGTCAGTGCGATCTAAGCTCTCGGAGGTTGGTCACACGATATACGGTTGATGAGAGCATGACAGCGTCGTGAATATCTCTTGGTTTCCATCGAATTGGAGCGATAACAGCCACCACTGTTACATTTTAACCCCGACCCCAAAATTATTTTGGTGCGTTCGATCAGGAGCAGGATATATGTAATACCACGACAGGCCATGACGCGTCGAGAAATGTGACCCACATACGCGCCGAATCATTTACAAGAGGTCATGGATGGGTTGGGCTGCCTGCACCACTGGGTACCCTTGAGACAATAAGATTTTGTTACCCGATATAAGCATCCGTAAAAGGAAATTTCAAGAGCGGCATGACAAGCAAATGGACGGGACGTTGGATGTACAAAAAATGAAGTTGTAAGTAGGGACGCGGGACATTTTTCAAGTTGCCCATCTCAAACCACGACCATGTCCTTGGCAAAGGGCCCTCACTGTTCTTTCGTTCTGCTCGCCGAATTCGACATCGACAGCGGCGCGCAGCTCACCTACCAGTTCCCCCAGCCGCTCGGGACAGATGAGGGGTCCGCACATTCACCTCTCCGCACAGGCTTTATCACTGATTGTCCGTCGACAGTCTCCTAGCTAACCTGATGCTCCCAGACGGCGCAGAGCGACATCTCGAAGACTGGACTATATTCTTCCTCAACCAGACCCCATTTAACATCATCTCCCCCGTCCTCGCCCTCGAAACTCCCGAGTCCTCAGATGATCCTTCAAGCGATCCAGACGCTCACCCGGAGCTCATATACGTCCTCAACTTGGTTCGCACGAAACACGACAAGACAGCTCGGAGGTGCGGCTCTCCGAACCACACATATGTATCATTCGTTCTGACCCGGCCCGTGCTAGAGGTGCCGTCGTCAAAGCAATGGCCATTTGCACCCGGCATCCATTTATCCAGATCTTCAAGGCGCGTGTTTCAGTGCCATTTCCGTCCGTCCGTTTGTTTACACCACCAACAGCCCGTCCTCCTCCTCGCGCTCGATGACTACTTTGCCAATCCATCACAGGACTGTCTGGCCCGCTTGTTCGACGCCATCAACTCCATGCATGTCACTGGTGCCCCCGAACTAACTCGATTCGAAAAGTTGATCATGCGTGCTTCAGAACGCAAAGACATCTTTAGCGAAAAATTTACAAGGATTTCCGAAAATGCATCTGGCACTCACGGAAAATTGCAGCACAAGACCACTTCGTCCGCAGAATCGCACTCTAGTGAGGACGGCATAGTTGCTCGGCGTCATCCGCATGGAGAAGGTACCCGCGAACGTTCCACGACTGAGAGTAGCGTCGCCAGCTCTCACGTGCATCAACCTAACCCATCCTCGCCGTCCGACTCGTCCTTTTCCCTAGGCGGAAGTGCGGTCTGGGTTGGCGACGAAAGCGCCATTCTAGACAATCAAGTTGGCGTCGCGATCGGAGGAGGACCAGGGAGCGTTACTCAAAACAGTCGGGGCCGTAGGTCGACCGATGCGTCCTCTTCCTCATCCCATGGCTTTCCTCGAGATCATAATGCTTACAACGGCGCAATACCAACGACCTCGGACCCACAATTGCGTTCTGGATTATCCAAAGATACCCATTTTTTCCAAACGACTATAGCTTACAAAGGACACCAATTACCCATCAAACTCCCCCTCGCCACTTTTCCCGAGGAAGTCGGTGATGTCAGTCAATGTTCTTTTTTCCAAGTTCCGTAGCTGACATTGCGCATATACTCCAGTATTCCTTAATTCAGTTAATACAGACATTCTCCTCACCCCTTGTGACTGTCACTGGACCACACCATCCTCATTTACACACAAACGGAAATCTCACTCATCCCATAATAATTCTTTTTAATGCACTCGTCACCGGAAAACGTATTCTCTTTTTAGGTCATAACATACCTGCAGGTCAAGTTGCCAACTATGTGTTGTCAGCATGTGCTTTAGGTTCAGGATGCGGTGTCATCTTGAGGGGTTTCATTGAACGCGCATTCCCATATGCTGGGCTGGCTGGGGGTGAAGACTGGGTAACCATGTAAGTCGTAAAATTTCAGGGTATCGATAGACGCTGATGACATATGGGTATACAGACCAGCATATATCGCAGGCGTTACGAACCCAATTTTTGAAACGTCAGGATCATGGGACCTGTTGATGGATGTTGGCAACGGTCGAGTAGTGGTCTCCAAGGACATTCATATTTCTTTCCCTGTGGTTGCCATGCCTCCAGCTATCGTTCCTCTCGTTCCTCGCTCGGGCATCGTTCGTGCCGAAAACTCGGGAGCGAGCGAAGAGGAAATCGCACGGATAGCTACGCGAGACGGGTCACAGTCCAATCAAAAATCCGATTTCGCAGCACGACCCGACAGCTTGGACAATATGTTCATCGAAGACGTACGTATTTTTTTTTTCTATAGGCGAACGCGCGCAAAATGATTGGCTGTCCTTTTCAGCTTATTTCTGCCATCACATCACACTTTGGCGAGACGTTGGTAAGGTTGCGATTTACCGAATATGTGGCTCGCTTCGTGCGGCTTGCATCGAGGTACGAAGAAGTAGCGACTGGCTCCACGCCTTTTGGGTTTCCGAGTGCTCTGTATGTGGAAGGATCGCTGGGGAAAGGCATTGTATTTCCAGATGAAACCGTGGCAGCCAGGGAATTGGCCACAAATTCCAGTCGTATCGAAGGTTGGCGAAGGACAAAGACTTATCAGTACTGCACGATCGTGCGTAACATGTGGTTGATGGCTGACGATATCTGACAATGGAACAGGACATTCAAAAATATCGCGCCACAGATGTCATTCGAGGCTTTGACCTATTGCATCAGCTTTCCCGCCTTCGTCTCGTGAAAAATCTTGCTGACACCGAGGTTGAGCTGATTGTCCGGACCATTGCGGAGAATGTTCGAACATACGAACAAGTCGTCGAGGTATGTCTTTGATCCGAGATGATATAAAAGGAGGTTTATTTGGTGTGATTGTACAGTTGTTGGCACATATGCCACCTCACACCGGAGGACTGCAACCCCTCAGTTTCTGCTTGTTCCATCAACAAGAATCTGTGCGAGAAGCAACGGTGGACATTTTCAACGAGTTGCGAGCACATCCGGCAAGTTCATTCCATTGTTGTATGCTGCACGACTCATATCTTTCCTGGTCATCACAGGTTGGCGTGATATTCCTCCAGACTCTCAATCACTTCCAGCGCTATGCGTACGTGCGGCAAGCCCACGCTCGAGAATCGCGTGCGAAAGATGGTGTGAACGCCATTGCCAATCATCTCCTCCTTCCACCGCCGCCTTCCTCACGCACACCGTCGAACCGAAGTGAAATCAGTCTTGGCGGACTCTGATTTTTTTTTTTCTTTCTATCCTATTTTAGATCACCGTCGCTTGTTTTGCTTGTTATCACTTAGCTTACTTTCGACCTTCTTGCGTATATATATTTTTAAGAGTTGTTTCCTGGACGATTCTCGTCGATTTCTCTCGCACTCACCCGACACCATAAAGCTGAGTCATGCTGATAGTAAAAATGTACTACACTATATACTCACCCTCGCGAGCGTCTGAAGAGTACAGGCGTGGAATACATAGAGAAACGAGGGATCTGCAGAGCGACAAGGCGCTCGCCTTTTCTGGGTTTATGACGGACAGCAAGAATGTGAGCAATGCAGCTATCGCGGATGCCGCAACTAGTGCGACAAATTTGTTGACAGTGTGGGATGCAACGAAAATGAATTGGGTCGTGAGGAGCCCTACTCCCCACAGGCAACCTGCCCTTGGCAGACTAAATGCGACCGATGACGGAAGAAACCCTACGGAGTTCCATTTTGCGAAGCGCAGGTAGCGAGCCTAGGAAAAAGTTAACATAGAGTGCAGACCAACTCATCGGGAAGGGACGAACACCATCGGTAGCAGTGGATTCGGCAAGTGGGTGGTGTCTGAGGTGGAGGCAGCATGCCGAAGCAATGCTGACTGCGCAGGAAAGTACCGAAGGCATTGACATGAATACCGTGCCACCATGCACATTCGCAAGAAGGATACTAGCACTGAAACGTTCCAATTCAGTTCCTAGTGAAATATAGGCATACATCCGTTGACTCACATGATCACTGGAAGACTCTGCGTTCAACTGTCAACAATGTCACCCAAAGGCCCAATACACCAGCGTACCCATGATAAACTGTTTGTCCAATCGGCAAGGCAAAGGGACATGAAATGTGTCCATTGGTCCACATATACTTGTTCATTCACATACAGGTCATCCAGGCAGCCAATGTAGTGCTGAGGGATGCCCCACAACAATAAATTTGCCATGGCCAACAACCATCGATGTTCAATGGTATTGGCAGGGCACATTTCTTGCAGTCTATCGAGCTGGGCAAACTGCTGCCCATAAAATGTAAGAAATCTTTGGTTTGCTAAAAATGAATGAGTCATTGGTACATGTCCATTTACAAATGGTCAGACGTACTTATGGAGCCAGCCAGCCGTGCTGAATTATTCAATGTGATCAGGTACAGGAGTGGAGTTTAATTAATTTCTTACCAGCATAACAAAGGGTATAGCCATCCAGGCGCTGCCCTGCGATGCATGATGTCAGACAATACACTGGATCATGTGACTAACCCACCTCTCTTCCTTGACAGTAGCTTCAAAAATTGTTTGCATGTGTCTGCCGTATAGGGGAATGTAGAAGTTCTTGATGTCAATCTATCTAATGAGCGTGGGTTAGCCAGTATGACGACACTGTACAGCTGGAGTGCCTTACCTGCTTGCCCATGCGAAATAATATTGTAAAGGTCATCCACCGTTTGAGAAAATTCCTGTTCGTGGGACGTGTGATGCATCGGAAAATACTCTATGTGCAGCCAGTATTGCCGTTCCAGTGCCTGTTCTATCCGAGGGTGAGTGATGGTGAACACGCAGGTGGATGGAACACACCGAGATGTGAGGAAGACATCGCTACCGGAATCCCGATCATTTGAGAACACATGTCCTGAAGCCAGAACAGCCCCTTTGCAACATGATCGACAAAGTAGTAGTTGCAGGATGAATTCTGTCCGAGTTCCAAGAACAGTTCGCATCGGGAAGGAACCTTGATATTGTGATCATGAAGTTCGTTGGTCACTACCTTTAGACAATCAAATATTCGAGCTTTAGTTTGAATGTCATCA
>JBBPPV010000091.1:0-12681 GCA_038092115.1 Leccinum brunneo-olivaceum
CAAGGGTTAGGGCTATTGATGACCCTGCAAGGGTTAGAGCTAATGCCTTTTGAGTCTCTTGCAAATATCAACTCTTTGCAAAATAGCCAAACATTGGGACACTTTTTTGAGCCACTGTACATACTGTGATGTGATGTCCATAGATATAGGGAAAAGTCTGATCATTTTCAAAAATCTATCTACTATTACTAATATGCCATTTTTTCCCTTGGCTTTCTGGCAATGGTCCTATTAAGTCTAATGAAATTATTTCCCATGGCGCTTTAGGAACTTCATTTGGGTGTAACTCAGTCTTCTTCCCTGATTGATCTGGTTTTGTCCTTTGACACTTGTCATACCCTTTTACATAGGCATTAATGTCTTTCCTTAATCCTGGCCAATAGAACTTTGTCTTTATCAGGTCATGGGTATGTTGAGTTCCCGGGTGTCCAGCTATGGGATGGTTGTGGTTTTCCTGTAGTATTCTTTCCCTTAGTTTTGGGTCAGCTGGGATATAGAGGAGCATTTTCCAATATACCAACCTGTCTTTCATGTTTCAGGGGGAACCTTCTTCTGATAACCCCTGTTTGACTTTCTTTTCTACGAAGGGCATGGCTTTGTCAATGAGACTTTCTAATTCATTCCACATTCCCTCCATGGACCTTATCTGATTGGAAATCCTATCCAGATCTTTCCTGAGCACCTCATTGAGGCAGGTACTAGGTACTAATCTCTGATCCTTCCAATCTTCTGTAGTCACTTTGTTTAGGAGTTGGACAGTCATCTTCCTCCAGTTCTTCCCAAGATGATGCAGGACTTTTAACCACATTCATCATCTCAGGGGCCTTGTTTTGTGGGATGACTATCTGTTGTTTGTTGTCATTTTCCGCTTCCTTTTCAAAGTTCAACCTTTGGGATAAGGGATCAGCCGGGTTGGTTTTGCTGGGCCGATGTTGGAATATGTAATTGTATTCAGATAGAGTTTGTTTCCATCGGGCCTGTCGTCAGCTGAGATCCTGGGGTTTAATGAAGTATTCTAGGTTTTTGTGGTCAGTGAGGATAGTAAAGGGGTGTTTGGCATCCAATAGGTAGTGTCGCCATTCCTTGAGGGCATAGATAACCGCCACCATCTCTAAGTCTGCTGCATGGTAGTTTCTTTCAGCTTCACAGAGAGACCTTGATATGTATGTGATCGGGTGCCAAACTTTGCCTTGTTGTTGTGTTAGCACTGCACCTATTCCTATTCCTGACCCATCGGTTTCAATTTGGTATGGCTTATTGTTGACAGGCATTTTCAGAACTGGTGCTATGGTGATTTGCTTTTTTAGCTGTTCAAAGGCTTGTTGGCATTGATCGCTCCATTCAAAATTGACCTTTTCGAATGTGAGGGAGTTTAGAGGTCTGGCGATCTTGATGAAATCTTTGATAAAGTGGTGGTAGAAGTTGAGGAATCCTAAGAAACCTTGTAATTGTTTTTGATTGATGGAAATTGGTCAATTGGTAATACCTTTGACTTTGGCAGGGTCTATCCAGATCTGCCCTTCTGAGATGATTAATTCCAGGTACTCTATTTTGGTGACTTTGAAATCACACTTTGTGGCCTTTAGGGACAACTTATGATCACATAGTATTTGAAGAACTTCCTTTACTATCATTTTGTGTTCCTCTAGTGTTTTTGTGTATATCATAATGTTGTCCATGTATACTATGAGTTTTCCTCTATTTATTAGGTCATGGAAGATGTGATTCATCATAGTTTGGAATGTCACCAGTGAGTTGGTTAGACCAAAGAACATCACCAAGGGTTTGAATAGCCCTCAGTTTGTTCAAAATGCTGCCTTCCATTCATCTCCTTCTTTCATCCATATGTTGTTGTATTCCCATCTGATGTCCAGCTTGGTGTAGCATTTTGCTGTTTTTAGTTTGTCAATGAGTTCAACAATGAGCAGAAGCAGGTAACGGTTTTTAATGGTGATGTCATTCAGTTTTTGATAGTCCTGAATGAGGTGGAGTTTTCCATCCTTCTTTTTGATGAAGAAGAACACAGATGTGAAGAAGGATTTGAAAGGTCATATTCTTCTGGTCTTTGAGTTTTCTTCCAGGAACTCATCAAGTTCTTTTTGTTCGACCGTGGTGAGGTTGTAGGTCTTACAATCGATCTTGTGGTTCCTGGGCAGGATTTCTATGGTGTGATCCCACGGATGCTGAGGTGGAAGTTCATTGAAAGTTTCTTTTTGGAAAACATCCCTATATTTGTGGTATTCTACAGGTATGATTTCCTCGAAGGTTCATTCTCTCTTTTGTTCTTCACTGACTATAGCCAATTCTGTAGCTAAGTTGTGTATGTATTTCTTGTCTACAGAGAATACCCTTTTGTCTTCTTCTGGTTTGTCCTCATCATCCTCAGTTGGTATCAAACCAGGGGTATGGTCCTCACACGTGAAGATGAGCTTTTGTTCTTTCTAGTTTATTTCTGGATTGTGTTTTCGAAGCCAGTCGTAACCCAGGAATATTGGGTGTGTGCTTAGCTTGGTCTGGGCCATTGCTATATTTTTGACATGGTGTCCAATGCTCATCTCAAACGTGGAGAATTCTTTGATTGCACCTCCTTTGTTGATGGTTCCGTCGGCGTTGTATACTGTAATGGGAACTGGCAACTTGTGCGTTATTAATCCTTTGGATTTTGCAAACTTGGTATCTATGGTGGTGCCAATACAGCCTGAGTCAATTGGGGTTGTAGCTTCTATTTTGTCTTCAGCAGTGGTAGTTATCACCACTGGTACCTCAAATGCATTTTTGGATCTTTTTCACTGTATGAACCTTGGTTTATTTTGAAGTTCCCTTAGTGTGAATTGGGCTTCAACATAGTCTAGGCCTTTGATGTGGTTAATTAACCAGGGGGTTACTTCTTTTACCCGAAATTTGTGTACAAACGTTCAGAGGTGTTATATTGCTCTTCCGTTGTTTGTGTTATTGCAGACTTGCTTTATCCATTGGCAAGTCCATGGGTCAACGGTGTTGAGCCAGTTTGTTCTTCCCACTGAGGATTCTTGCTCAGGTTTCATCCTTTTCCCATTTCTGGTACTAGGGTTTTTCCACCTGTGCTACTCTCAGTGAGGTCTTTTCCTCAGACCAGGATTCTTGCCCTTGTTCCTTCCTTTTCAGGCTTTTGGCCTTACTTGGGGTTTCCACTTGGGCTACTCCAGTCTTTGGTTTCTTTTTCTTCTTTTTGGGTTGTGCATCCTGTTCATTTTTGGATCATTTTAATATTTTTTTTGGCTCAGGTTTTATTTCTCCTTTGCCAGTTGATCTGAATCCTTTGTTGCCTTTTTCTGTTTCATATAGCGACTCTACTTCTTCCATTTCTGTTTCATTTATCTTTTCTACTATTAATTGTGCAATATGGTCTCCCATTTCTATTTTGTATTCCACATCTGAATGGTTGACTAAAAGGACTTTCACTTTGCCTTGATAGTCCTGGTCAACCACACTGGCTACAACATCTATTCCATGTTTTGCTGCCAAGCTGCTTCTTGGGGCTATTCTTCTGTAACATCCTTCTGGGATTTTTATGGCTATTTGTGTACTTATTAGTGCTCTCTTTCTTGGCGCTATGATTTTTTGTTCTGTGCTGCTTATGTTGTAGCCAGCGCTTTCTTTTGTTCCTTTTACTAGTGATCTCGCTTCTGGGCTGAGTTGCTTAAACTTAGGTTGGGGAACTTCTTGTTCATCAATAGCCAATATATAAAATTTGTTTTGACTACTACTACAAGATGTCTTTGGAGACTCAGTGGTTTCCTTCACTGATCTCTGCTGAGAAAATCCCTTTTGATGTGACTTATCTCCTCTTCCAATTGTGCATCTGTCTCATATCTTATCTTCCAGTTTTTGAACATCATTGTTTTCACCAGTTGGCAGGGTCTAGAGTGGTCTGGGCATGGCCACACTTTTTGGCAGTGCCAGCACTTCTGCTCGGCATGTGATTTCAAGAGGTCCATGGAAACCCCTTGTCCTTCAAACATACCAGTTTGGTTGGGTGGATGGGTGGTGTTGGTAAGGGCCTTGCCACAGGTGCAGATGGGACCATGATGAAGGGTCATGGGGTGAATGTTGGCTGTGGTGTGAAGGGCTACAGGTTTCATCCTTTGTAATTGGGGCTGATGTAGCCTGAGGTGCATTGTGTAAAGTTGCTCATGGGAGTGTGAGCTTCATGTTTGCACATCGTGATCTCCATGAGAATTCTGTTGGCATCCAATAGAGCATGTACCCACTTTTGAAGGATGGAGGTGGAGAGCAGTTCAGGGTGCAAGCGTTCCATGTACTTGACTACCTTGTTCCTTGCTACCCTCCTTAGCAGGTTGATAAGGATCCTGCCATTTGATATTTCATCCAGCTCAGCCTTATTCATGAGCTGTAGGAATTTGGTAATGAAGGCATCAGTGCCCTCACCTTTTTGCTTGGTTTGGAACAGCTCCTATTCAGCTGTTTGTGCAAGAGAAGCTGGGACAAATGTAACCTGTATCTGTTGGCTAAATTCTGAGAACAAGACATTGTCTAGGTCCCCGGAATGTGTTGTGAGAAAATGGTCAGCAAACTGACTGGCTGGTCCCTCCTTCATGAATGAAAGGACAATGATAATTTTTTACCTGTCAAACAGGACTTCTCAGAACCCTCAGAGATAGAGGATTATGTTTCACCACCATGAGTGGAAGCTTTCCTTGGTGCCCTTGTATGCCTCAGGCTTGTCGATGATGGACTTGCTGATGTCCACATTGTAATCGTTTTTTATCTTTGGGGGTTGTGGCAACTCCCTTGTAACTGAGGTCCGCTGGTCACAAGTGTGTACCTTGAGGGCTTCTGTGATACCCTTGGAAAGGATTTCCTCCAATTGCACTTGGTTCAAAGTGACCATTGCTGGTGGTGTGGGGGGTGCTGAAGGTCCAGCCATCCTTGGTTCATCATCAGAGATGGACAACTCGGAGATGAGAGGTGAAGAAGGAGGTGAGTACAAGGGTGAGTGGAACAGATTGTTTTTGGGAGTGTGAGAGTGTGGATTATGATGTACACTAACTCTAGGAATAGAGGAGTGGACACAATGTGCTTACTAACCCGGTACTAAAGAGTTCCTGGGGGTTCTACCACTGAATGCAGAAGAGAGGGTGAAGCTATTTGTGTCCCATGGGAATGACCACACATGGAATGGAAGGGGAGAGGGAAAATACCACAGGCACAAGCTGCAGACCTTGAAAAGTGGCGCAGAACCACACAAGTGTCAGAGATGAGGGAAAAGCCATGGGGCATGGAGTGAGTGTCAGATATGTAGGATACAAAATTACTCCCACAGAATGGGAGGTAGATGGTCAGAGCCGGTGTTGAACAATGCATGATGTGCACCAGACAATGCTCTCTTAACTGCAGGAGAGGTCACATAGGATCCTATAGCTGGATCAAAGCTGTACTACTATGTGAGTGCAGTAAGACTCCTTACGTCAAGTGTAAGAGTACTGTTTAAATGTGTATGGGGTGCAGTGTACACGGATGTGATAGATTCAGTCTATCAGACTCCCCTTCATCTTGTGAAAGGGCTACAGTTGCTCCAAAGAGAAGCACTACCCTGTGCAGCAGGTTTGCAGTCTGGGGATGACACATAGGGGTAGGGGAGAAGGAGTAGGAGTGTTTGACTTACTTGTGTGATATACCAAGAGGGTATACCACACAGGGATATCACAAGTGTGAAGGATGGGGGGATGCCACATGTTTCAATGGGCTTACACAGATACCTTGGCCTGTATGAGGCATATCTGGGCAAGAGTAATATGAGAAGAGGAGGGCATCAGGCTCAATGGCGTAGAGGGCAATGTAGGAAATATGCACAATATAATGTAAGGAATGTTCCCCCAGGCTACCCTAAGTGAGGATCACACTGAAAGAGAGGCAATGAATATATTGTGCATGAGGAATACAGGACAAATGTGATGGTTTATATACCTACTACCTCATGTATTCTACATGGAGTCCGTGAGGAGGATCACATGCTAACTACTACATCATCATACATTATCATATGTTCTAGAATCCTAACACCTTTCCCCCCCATTTGGCTAGTCATGCACTTATCATTAGTTGTGACCATAGCATCTCTACTCTATGCATTATGAAGCACGTTACCAGGTTGACAGGCACTATATGCACATGGGCTCTGAGGTTGAGCAAGATCAACATATTGTCTGGACTCTTGTCAATATCTGGTTGTGATGTTTGGCTGTGGCAATGTGGAATGCCATGAAAGTGGTTGAATTTAAAAATATATGGATTGATGTCACACAGGTCATCTGCAATTGCCTGCACTGTGCAACTGTGGACCCCAAAGTCATTTGCTTGCTGTGTATGAAGAGTTTCATCATACAGAAACTAGTGAATGGAATGATTTGTATATTCAGTGTCATACAGTAAGTGATACGTTCTTCCAGTTAATCCAGTGATAGCAACAGCAGAAGGACCCACTTGTGCTCCACAAATGAAATGTTGAAAATTACCAGTGACACCAATACCAGCAAAGGAGAATAAATTGTTGATTTCGAAGTGATGATAGGATATGGTATAGCCACTTCAAAGTGCAAAGAGATAGAGGAATGATAATCTCAGGTAGGAATACTTACCTGGAGGATAGATGATCAATGCTTTGTATACTGTACAAGATATTTGGATCTATGTATAATGTTCCATGAGTTCTAACCAATGAAACAAAGAAGAAAGATTATTGTATGATAGAAAGAAAGTGGTATAATACAAATCATCCAATAAAATAAAGATAAAAGATTATCATACAATAAATCTAAGAATAGATCATATGGTCTGATAATGAGAATTATGACCAATATGAATAGTGTCACAGATCATGTGCCAAATCACATAATTGGTCTAGAACATTGATACAATATGATAGGGGTTAATTATCATATGTTGTCAATATCAATATTCTCAACAACCAGCTTCTTCTATAGCTTACTAGAGTATTCTGAGTAAATAAATAAAAAGAAAAATGTAAAATATACAAGCAAGCATTACAATTTCAATATTTTTTGTTGTTCTTCAGATATGACAAGGAAAAAAATGCCTCAATGTCTTGCATGCAGTCACCTCATGCCTTTTTGACACAGCAATCAACATCAGCAACTTGAACTTCTTAAAAAAAGCTGCCATCAGACTCAGTATCAATGTTGATTGCATTGACTATGTCCAATGGCTGTGGTGGATCTGTGGATGGAGTAACAGCATGGTGTTTGCCTAGATTAGATTGAACAAATAGCATTAACTAAATCTAAAGTACTTACCTTTTGAAGCCTTTTTTTTGGTGAACTCTCTGGGTCTGACTCTCTCTTGATAGTGCCTGAAAGGGCATCTGTTGAGAATATTGATATTGACAACATACAATAATTAACCCCTATTGTATCATATCAATGTTCTAGACCAGTCATGTGATTTGGCATATGATCTGTGACACTATTCATATTGGTCATAATTCTTATTATCAGACCATATAATCTATTCTTAGATTTATCATATGATAATCTTTTATCTTTATCTTATTGGATGATTTATATCATACCACTTTCTTTGTATCATACAATAATCTTTATTCTTTGTTTCATTGGTTAGAACTTATGGAACATCATACATAGATCCAAATATCTTGTACAGTATTTAAGAGCCTGGATAGTGACCAAACCCCACCAGGATTTTCAGAAAAACCCAGTCTCCATGTGATCCAAGGAGGCAGAGCTTCAACATCAAACACTCAATGAGTCACTGGGCTGGAATGCTGAGCAGCAAAGTGCAGACATACCAGAGATATACCAGAGACATATAACTTAAAACAGTGCACACAGCCTGCTGATAGTCATGTCAACAAATATTTTCTTTGTTGCCCCCATGCCTCCCAGATGGTCCGGTTGAACATTCCCCCATCAATCCAACCCAAAAGGGAAGAAAGGGAAAGAGAGAGCCACTGATGCAGAAGATACATCTCATTCTGGCAGTAAGAGAAGTTGATCAGCTATAAAATCAAGACCATCTACCTACTGGACATTCCAAGATAAAGAATTTCTTCTTGAAAGTATATTGACAAACAAGGCAATGATTGGGTGTTCTGAACTGATGTAGCTAGTAAGTTCCCTTAGCCTGTTCTGGGAGGGGCCAAGACAGCTCATAGCTGCAAGGAAAAATGGAAAAGAGTATAACACAATCCTTTTTTTACCTCCTTATCCAAAGTTCTGATTAAATTATAGATAAAGAGTATATTTAAGGTCATTCACAAGATTGCGAACACATCAGGACTCACATACTCCCTGGAGAGAGGAGCAGACATCAGGCTAGAAAGTCAGCAGGTCTGGGACAGGATTGTAAAGGTAATTTTTTTGTTTTGTGACTTTTTGTTTCTTGCTTATAGTGAGTACAGACCATGAAGGGCACAGTGAAATTCAAGCACAAGGGATGGATACACTACAAAAAGTTGCTGTCCCTGGTGAAGTCAAAGGGCACAGGAAATCACAAGAATACCCCATTTCATGTCATTGATGCATTCATATCACATTCAGGCCCCTCATTCACCATGTCATCCTTCACTGTTCCAACTCCCTCATTACTGCCACCACCAGCTTACTTGCCAACATCATCTGTTTTCCTACTGTTATGCTTAGTCCTGGGTAAGGTACAAACATAGCCTCTGTGTGTCCTGTGTGGTCAAGGGGTTCACCAAAGGGGTTATTTCTCAGTGGCTCTCTGTGATGTTGTTTGAGGGGTGCTCAACAATAGGGCAAGGATATCATCCAGGGGATTCCTGATGATGGGTCAAGGGTTCACCAAAGGGGGATTTCTCAGTGGCTCTAGTGATGTTGTTCAAGGGATACTCGATGACAGGAGGACTGAAGGGGGATTTCTATGACAGTCGTGTATGCCAAAGGGGGACTCCTCAGTGGCTCTCTGTGTGATGTTGTCTGAGGGTTTCTCAACAATAGGCAAGGGTTGTCCAGGGGTGTCTTGACAACATGTGATTGAATGGAGTGGCCAACAACCATTCAAGGTAGTGCCCAAGGGTTACTTGGCACTGGGTGTGATCATGGTGATGATGAGTCAGGAATGACAGAGGTGACTGTGTTGATGAAGGGTTGACAACAGTGGTGATGATGACAAGTGATACATTGAGCTCGACAATGAGTCGAACATATAGTGCCCACTCAGTGGTAGAGTGGAGACCAAGGGAGGTGGGATGAACATGGACTAGTATTCATGTACTTAGGAACGAGTACAGAGGAGATCTAGCTTAAGGGACGATGTACAAGGATGAAGAATTTAAATATCTATCTGAACCAGTTCAGGGCAGGTGTGTGAAAGTGTACATGTCATCCAAGCATAAGCAAGGACAAGTCAAAGGAATGCAATAGAATCACATGAAATACAAGTGACTAAGCATGAACAACTCATTGAAGCTGATGGAGTCAGATGGAACTATGGAAGAGTAATCATGCTGACAAGCAAATGAGTAATCATGCAACAAAGTTGGATGATGAGAAATGAAGGATGAGTCATCATGAGAAAAGAAATAAAGTCCGATTGGAACTCAGTGAAGGAAATGGTAGGGGAAAATCATAACACCTACTGCCATTTACCTCTTTGACATATCAAACTGTCTCACCATCATCATCCAATATCTTGTCATCTTCCGGTTTTCTCCTACCTTCTGTTTCTTCATCATATATTGGCTCATCTGCAAGCTCGCTCAAACCATCCTCAAGCATCTCAGCCCATATAGAAAATTCAAGCAAGCACAAGGCTGACAATGACAATATATCCATGGTGTTAGCCCAAAGTCAATCAAGATCAGTAGTAAGTGTGGCATCTGGTGCATCCACCAGTAGCTGCAAATGATGAGCAATGCAGAAAACTCAAGATATCAGAGAGCTTCAAGAGGACATCAATGCACTTCAAAACACTTTCAAGTCCAATATGGAACTCATGTGCACATTTCAAGCTACATCACCAAGACCCACAACACTGCCTGCACTGTCAAGTACTGCATCTCCACAAACCATATCAAATGTTGCCAAGCAAAGGAAGAACACAAGGATGTTGCTCTTGCAGCTTGATTGGGATTTTCTCATGCCTGAAGAATTAGTTGGAATGTTTGATATTTTTGAGTCAAACAACGATTATATTGATGCCTACGTAGTCTTTGCATCAACTGAGAATATAGATGAGGTATGGCAGAGCTGGCTAAAGAAACAGATTGCGGAGGCCAGCAAGAAATCTTTGTAGTTGCACATCATGTATGTAGTGTACTTTTTATACTGTTTTTCTATGTTTTCCCCAACTTGAATGTAAATTAAATGCATTTGATGCAACTGCCTGGGATATTCAAATACAAATGCATACTACCATTGACCATGAATATAAGAGAGATGATCTTGCCATAGCTGCTCTGCAATCTTGTCCTGCTTTGCTGCCATCCTGTTCCATTCAGCAGCTGTGATAAAACCATCTGCCAAAGTCTCCATCTGATTGGTATGATCGTCCGAACAGTCTGCAGTGGGCAACCGCAACTTGATATCACTCAACTTCTCAGGATTGTGACAATAAAGTGTGGAGGGTATTTTTGAAGTGATGATAGGATATAGTATGACCACTTCAAAGTGTGAAGGGACAGAGGAATAATAGTCTCAGATAGGAATACTTACCTGGAGGATAGATGATCAATGATCTTGAGTCAAGGGAATGAATCAGAGAGTATTCTGAGTTCATTATTTTAATAGGGCATGAAGAGGCCCTTTGTATACTGTACAAGATATTTGGATCTATGTATGATGTTCCATGAGTTCTAACCAATGAAACAAAGAAGAAAGATTATTGTATGATAGAAAGAAAGTGGTATGATACAAATCGTTCAATAAAATAAAGATAAAAGATTATCATACAATAAATCTAAGAATAGATCATATGGTCTGATAATGAGAATTATGACCAATATGAATAGTGTCACAGATCATGTGCCAAATCACATAATTGGTCTAGAATATTGATACAATACAATAGGGGTTAATTATTGTATGTTGTTGATATCAATATTCTCAATAGGTATCTTGCCTTGGACATCCATGTTGTATTCAGGCGGAATTACCAGGATCCAAAATTGCCACTTGAGAACACCAATAATACACTCAACGACATTGCAGAGCTGTGTGTGATGTAGGTTAAAGTACTCATGTGAATTGGTAGGTCTGTAAGAATGAAGATTAGTGTGTTGAGAGACACAGGAAACAGGAAATGTATCTCATTTGTGCATGATCCCATTCCAGTAAGTGATACTATGTACCACAGTATGGGACCAAAAGCTGCAGGCAGATAGGATACCCTGCATCTGCAAGGTAATACTTGCCATCTGGAATGGCAAAGTCTGTTGTGCATGTGTTATGATACACAGAGGCATTGACAACTGAGCCCTCCCACTCACTAAGAACATACATAAAATCCAAATCAAAGTTGCTAGCGATGAGACAGTTCTGTAAATGAAACTCTTTCTGATTTTGAGTTGCATTCCACTCAGCTGCAGATGGCATACATGCAATATGAGTTCCATCAATAGCACCAATGGCATCCTTAAAGTAAGGGTACATACAGCAGGCTAGGCTGGTATGTCAGGTCACTTGCTACAACTGTGGTAAAACTGGCCATTTTGCTCAGGAATGCCAAACCCCAAAGCAAAATAGCAATTTCTCTGGGCCTCGGATTTCACAACCTCAGGTGTGTTCCCTCTAACACGAGGATAAATGCCCCCCAGTCTCCCACCATCAGGTTCAGGGACCATGACCCTTACCCACTCCCCCAGTTACCTCTGGTAGCAGACAAGGTTTCATCTTGGAAGAGGCAGAAGCTTATTACCGAGACAAGTTTGAAATAGAAGCTAGGCAGTGTACTGCTGAGGCTTTAAAAGGACAGAGATTGTAGATGATGAGGGTGTCTGCAATCCAAATTTAGTTTCTTCTTTTTCTTCTTTGATTTCCAATCCTTCTCTTCCATCAACATCATCAGATGAACTTTCTGTATGTACGGAACAGGATTTCCCCATTTGTACTTTAGACTATGTTTTTGAAAATTCATTTCCTTGTTCCGTTAGAGCGACTCACTTGAGCATGGCATTGAAACTCAAAGATAACATGCTTAATTCTCTAGTAAGGAAAGAAATTGAGAATTCTTTCAAATCCCTTGGACAAGTAAATAGACATCCCTATTTCATTTATTCCCAACAAAGTTCATTGTCATTCGGCAGAGAAATCTCGCTTGAGGCACAAATTTTGCATCAGGAGACCGGCAGTTGGTGTTCTCAAATGTTTAAGGCCCTCCTCGAATCTGGTGCTTCTCACACTTTCATTAATCATGATTATGTTTTACAACAGGGTATTTCCACTTATAATGTTCCACCCATTCAGGTTAAAAATGCTGATGGCTCTGATGGAGCCATAGGTAAAATTACCCAGGCAGTCACTCTCATCATTTTTATTGCCAATCACTATGAGGTCATCGATGCTTACATACAGTGGCTCAAAAAAGTGTCCCAATGTTTGGCTATTTTGCAAAGAGTTGATATTTGCAAGAGACTCAAAAGGCATTAGCTCTAACCCTTGCAGGGTCATCAATAGCCCTAACCCT